>JAIZFV010000218.1:0-48475 GCA_021234005.1 Nephelium lappaceum | reverse complement strand
ACAGACCAGAACCAAATGTGACATTGCTTGGTAAAAAAAAATAATAATAAATGAAAATTTATTGATCAAAATAAATATGATTCGAATCTTCTTATTAAAAGTTCGAAGTTCATGTTCCAGTTTGAATCCAACAATCATCTTGTACTTGTATGTATTTAACATTTTGAACTACAAGAAAACTTTTTTGCTTCCATTGGCATGAAGGAGATCCGCAAGATAGATCTCCTAGCATTATGGAGAAGATCTTTGATCTTTCTCATGAGGTGAGATCCGCATAGGATTTACAAATGGTGACTTGCATATCTAAAAGTTTGTAAGATTTATTCTTTGTATCAAACTTGGTAAATTTTATATATGGTGGTGTCAAGTTATGGAATTTGCACACAAAAATCATCATGTTTAAAAAATCTATAGGCAGTGTTTGGTGCATGAGATTTGAAATTCAAAAATCCTAACATCCCAAATCTCATGTTTGGTGAGCAATTAAAATGGATGAGATTGGGATTTTTGGAATCCCAACCTCTCATCCAATCCCACTCTTTTGTCATTTTCAATCCACCCACCCCACCCATGTCATTGGGTGGGGATGAGATTGGATTTGATTTTATAATTTTTTTTTTCTCTCCATTTATTTTTCTCACGTTTTCCTCTCACGCGGCACGCCTAGGAAGCTCTCTTCTTCCTTCTGTCTCTTCTTCTTTCACGCATCTGGTTCTGGGTTTGCCGAATGCCAGAACCAAATGCGGTCTGGGTTGCCCCAACCATAACCAGTTTCAATCTTTTTTTTTTTTTTTTTTTTTTTTGTGTGTGTGTATGTTATGATTTAAGTTATTGAAGATGATGTTGTTATAGGAGATGATGATGTTGACTGAATTGATCGAGGATATTGATGAATTGTGTGTTGATGATGTAGAATTGTGGGAGATGATGATATTGATGAAGTGGGTTGATGAAGTTGAACTTGTGGGAGATGTTTTTGTTTTTGTTTTTAGATTTTTTATAAAATTAATTTTATATAATAAAAAAATTAAATTAATTATTTCAATCCAATCCAATCTATACCAAAACTGATATGGTATAATTTTTATCCAATCCCAAGTTTTACCAAACATGAAATGATGATTTTCCATTCCATCCAATCCATTCAATCCAATTTAATCAATTCATTCCATTCCAAGCCCGCGTGCCAAATGGAGCCATAAAAGACACAAATATGCACAAACTATATACGCATGAGATCATAATAATACACATTTCCACAAATTACTATTGGGTTTTTGACATTTGTATATATGTTCACAAAAAGCAAGAAATAGATTACATTTTGCTTCGGATATTTTCACACAAATCACCTAAAAGATCTACTACAGCAAACCATGTCAAACGTATATGAGGTAATTAAGGCACGTTTAGAAGTTTTCTTTTACAATCGAAAATCTTGATCAGTTAAGATTTGGATGTAGAGTCATGAAAAGGTAGACTTTTTCAATATATATAAGAAAGTTTTTTATTGAATAATTAAAAAGTTTAAATTAACATCTACGTGTTGAGTTTTCACATCCAAGTAAGATTTAGAGTTCGTGTTAGTATCAAAATGTGTGCTTGACACTGTCATTAATTAACATGAAAAGATAACAGTTAACTAAATCACATGTGACTATTTAGGTTTTAATAATAAAAGTTAAAAAAAAAAAACAAAAAGTAATAATGAAAGTTTACCGGACATTTTATTTTAGTTTTATATATGTAATTACAAGTTTAATACTTTTATAAAGTATACATGATTTAAAAAGTAAGGACCAATCAATCAAATTATTTATTGCATTCTCTCCCCTAAAATAAATTCTCTCTCCTATTTAATTCAAATGCAATAGATAAATTTGATTTTTTGATTTATACTTTCTAAATCAAGTATACCTGATTTTAAAAGCCTTCATTACAAGTTAATCCATAATTTGCTAACATTAATAATCAAGAGTTTGCTTGTACATGTTAAGATTAAATGTTATAGCATGAATGAGGGCTTTTTATTATTAAACTGCATTGGGTGCTGAAATTATTTATTATTATTATATATTATTTTGCAAAGGAAGATTTATTGATTTAAAAGCTCAAAACATTAGCTAACAATTTTGGAAGATTTTTGTGTAACTTGTAAGAGAAGATATATTGTTTTTTTTTTTTTTTTGTTTGGAAAAGAAAGATTTGTTGTTTAAAAGTGTCAAAATACAATCATAATACTCTATCATCGTCACATGTGTAACAAAACAAAAAAGTGTATAGATCTTTGTTAAACTATGAGATTGTGATAAAATTAATCAAAAACGTTATCATATGCACATATACAATTAATACAATTACTATATTTATTAATTTTTTTCTCTTTATTCTGTTTCACGTTCATATTTATACACACTCATGTAAAGTTACTGGTCTTGTATCTCAAAATAGCCTCCCAATACTTGCCCATCTGAGACACTAATAAGTGCTCAAGATCATCACCAATGCATGCATTGTCCTATATGACCAAGAAAAAAAAATCTAGTTTCAATCACGGTCATGATCTTGAGCCAAAGGTAGAAATGACTAGTCCGGATCCTAGGGGATCATTGCTATATATTGCAGCTCTTTATCTGCCTTGCACAAAGAGTACTTTAAATTTGCTATATGAGCACATAAGAGTCATGTTGCTTTGTTGAGCCAACGTCAACAATAATATTAGGACGAAAACTAGTTTCAAATCCAATGGCACACAAAATTAAACATTTAAAAAATTTAAAAGTATATCTCCTTTATAACAGCCTCCCAATATCACTCTTCCTTGTACAATAGGTATACTTTTGCATATAAATATTTATTTTACAACATCCAAGAGAGCTCGTGTGGCAATTTTCCAAAATATATACCAAGCAGAGCTAGTGAAAACCCTAGAGAGATATTTCAAAAAAGTCAAAAAAAGAAAACCCAAGAGAGATTTCAAAAAGTCAAAAAAAGAAAACCCAAGAGAGAGATACAAGTGTCTAGGTCTCCTCTCACACACAGTACTGATTGGTTTCTTAACTTTCTTTTTCCCCTATTTTGGACAATTTTGTCAACTTAATCATTCTAAAGAGAAGATCACTGAGAGTCATCTAGAGATGGGTGCAGTTGAATTGGTGAAAAAATGGATTGGTTGGTCTCAAGTTTTCATAAGCATGTTGATGGTGCAAGTGTTCGCGACGGGGCTGCAACTCCTCTCCAAAGTGATTCTCCGTGAAGGCACCTTCATATTCGCACTACTCACCTATCGACATGTCGTTGCTGCTGTTTGTGTGTCTCCTTTTGCTTTCTTCTCCGAAAGGTTTGCGGTTTGTGTACCCTTCTTCGTCTTCTTAATTTGCCTACCTTTTTAGGGTTTCTGTTTCTGTTTCTGTGTGATTTTTTTTTATTTGATGGTTTTAGTAACCACACGTTTCCGAAACTGAAGCCTAAAAATGTGTAATCGTATTTGCAGAAAACTCCCAAAGAAGTTTACGTGGTCATTGCTTTTTTGGCTCTCCATCAATGCCTTAACTGGGTAAGTTTATTTTCAATTTCATGTCAATCAAAAAGGAAAACGTTTTTATTCTTTATTTTGATATAAATAGTTTTCACTTTATTATTGTTTTGAATTTTATGTCAATTAAGAAAGAAAATGTTTTTTTTTTTTCTGTTTTTCCGTATAATTAGTTTCCACTTTTTTTTTTTTTTGTTTTGGGGTTTGAGTGATTGATTTATCTACTTAATCCAATGATAATTTAGTTTAGTTTCATTCCAATCAAATTATATTAAACGCAGTTCTTATATAAGAAACAAATTACAGTATTTATTATTATTGGCCAAATTAGTTGATTTTTGATTTGCGTGATGGACTTTACTTTATTATTCCAATTATAATGTCCTACCTATGAAAATATAGTAAATGCAATTAATAATTATATGTAGAGCATATTTACATAATTTATTTATGAATAATTAAAAAAGATTTGGTTATCTTACCGATTAAACAACTTTATCTAACCAGTAAGATAAATTGAAAATTATAAAATTCATGAATTTGTATTGTAACACTCAAGTGAGATCATAATATCCGGATGGATAATAAAGTGTGTGTGTATGAAAAGAGTGTGAGTGAGGAGGAACAGCATTTTTTAAGAATTTTGTTTATATTGTATACGTAACTGTGTTTGTTGAGTGCTTTATTTGTGCATAATAACAATATTTATACCATGATTAGTCGTAATTAAGGCATGATTTGGGCATACTAATTCCACTTATAGTTCATGATGTAGCATGAAAATTAAGCTTAGTTAGTTTTGTTGGATACATCAATGGGTTTATTCATTCATTACTAGGAGAAAATTTTGCGTAGAACACTTTTAACATGCCGTTTATAGTACTGTTGTCCAATTAAAATGTATAACACGTATGGTATAAAAATTTTATGGGATCGGATAAAGTTGAACAAATGTTGAAAAATAACATACCAATCAAATTTTGTATCCAACGTCTTTTCAACCAATTTGTTACAACAAGTTTTATAATGTTCAGTACGTAGCTTTAAAGAACGCGCGTCAGAACTGAATCTACTATTTTAGAATAACACTACATAAAGCAAACCCTTTTCTCTATACTATGACTAAATAATTTATAACTACCACATCCTTCTTATATCATATTATAAATTATCTATTATATTAGTCTAAATGAAAACTATATATGATATGAGAATTCGACATTTTACATCCTTTTAATCTATTTTGTAGCATGACAGGAGCCATGGGACTATATTACTATGGTCTTCGAGACACCTCCGCTACATATGCTGTCAACTTCCTCAACTTAATTCCAATTTTCACATTCATTTTTAGCGTCATTGCCCGGTAATATATATTTTTCTCCAAGTTTTAATTTTCCCCTTTTATAATTTTCCTAGCTTTGTTTAGACTTAGATATTATATCAGTTCTAATTTTAAATAGAAAAACATAGAATTGATTCCTTGGTATGATTGCATTCAATTTAAAGTATGTTTTGATGAAATATATATATATTTATTTATTTACGATTGTGTTTTTAGTCTTTGTCATTCCTAAAGTTTGAAAAATTCAACGAATTAATCATTCTATCGGTTGACCGTTAGTCAAACTTAACAGTTGAAATGATATTTTGGTATTGTTTCACTAGTTATTTGGAATTAATAAAAAAATATGTTAAAAAAAAAAAACCTTTAGATCTCCACCATCCATCAAAATTCTGATGGATGGTGATTAGGGTTAAAAAAAAGGGTGGATCAATTCAAAATTTAAAAACCATTTTTTTTTAAAAAGAAAAAGAAAAATTATAAATGAAACACCTAGATGAAGATCTAGGTTCGAACAATCAAGATCTTCATTTGGGTGAATAACCTAGAACTTTATGGACTTGGGTTTCGAACTAGATTTTCACTGAAGATCTAGGTTGAAGTCAAATCCTTCATCTAGCTTCATTTTTTTTTAAAAAAAAAAACAAAAAACAAAAAACAAAAAAACAAAAACTAGAATTTTTTGTTTTTTAGCATGTCTTCTCTTAATCAGTTAATCTCTCTGCCTTCAAAATCCCTAATCATCTAACTTTATCCTTTAGGAAAATAATATAATAATAATAATAAATAAATAAACAAAACAACCACTAGAATAACAAATTAAAAAAAAATAAAAATAAAAATTTATGCCTTCTCCGTGATTAGTTCATCTCTCTGCCATCAAAATCCCTAATTAGTTCCTCTCAATTCTCTTTAAACAAACAGAGATCAACTTCTCTGTCGTTGCCTCCCTCCCTTAATTTCCTTCAAGTTGTCCACTCTCCACATTTTCATCTCCTCCGATTCCTTTGTTTCCTACCTCTCCCAAACCCTTGATTCCTTAATCTTTATGCTCTGGGTTCGATCGAACCCTAGAGCCTCATGTTTTGGGTTTGATTGAATCCTAGAACTAGAGTTTGATGACGAGCTCCAGGTCTAGGATGTTGAGTTTGTCAAAGTTGATTAGGCCACTCTCTTCAATCTTATCCTCATCATTTTATTCTCTCTATTGGTTGGATCTCTGGTTTAAGGTTTCTATTTTTTTTTTTTTTGTAGATTGTTGATTTTTATTATTGTTGATCAATGATTTGTTAAGGTTTCATTTCTTTATTGGTGGAATTGGATGGATAAAGGTTTGATTTGTGATTTTAGTGTGTAGAGGATTTGTTATGATGCAAGACTGAAAGATGTGGTGATATAATAGGTTTTGTTTATATGAATTGCTTGTTTATTTTGGTTTTTCGATGAATTCATGTCGTGGGGAATTTTTTGATTCTCACATGAAAAAGGTCTTGGATTGATTGAGTATTTTTTATTTTTTTCTTTTGGATTTAAAGATTTGGGTTTTCCAATTTAGATCTTCAAATTTGGTTCAAACATTCAACTTTCC
The DNA here is from genome assembly GCA_021234005.1 of Nephelium lappaceum. Lineage (NCBI taxonomy): Eukaryota > Viridiplantae > Streptophyta > Magnoliopsida > Sapindales > Sapindaceae > Nephelium > Nephelium lappaceum. The sequence goes on along the minus strand of JAIZFV010000218.1, from coordinate 42,007 downwards.
CTTCATTTTTGTATAATTTTTCATTTTTTTTTTCAAAAATAAGAAATTTTTATTTGTTTACATGAAATCTCTACCATCCATAATTGTAATGGATGGTAGAGATTTCAATTTTTTTTTTGATTTTAATTTTTAGTTTTGAAATATAATTTTTAATTAAATTTTTTATTTTTAAATTAAATCTCCACTAACCATCACAACATGATTGATGGTGGAGATTTAAAGTTTTTTTTATTTTATTAATTTTTTGTTTTAATTTAATAAAATAAAAGTTAAATGATTAAAGGTATTTTGATCTTTGTAAGTATTCTGTGACAGGTAACTATTAGCTTTTTTTTTTTTTTAATTTTTTTTTAGAGAAACCAATTTGATGAATTTTTAAAACATTAAAGATAGTGAGGACTGAAAATGCATTTGTGAGTGAAAAAAGTAATATTTCACCAAAACTTAGGGATTAAAGTAAAATTTTCACTTTTAAATTCACGTTAGTATTTGTGTTGAATTTGATCTATCTAATGCGTCTTAATATCATTAATTAAGGATTTTTTTATACAGAATAGAAAAATTAAGATTGAATACTATAGAAGGAAAATTGAAAACATTGGGAGCGATTATATGTGTGGGAGGAGCATTGACCACAAGTCTTTATAAGGGAAAAGATTTAATTCAATTCGGTCACCCAAAAATTCATAACCCTAGTATCACAATCAACCCATCGAAGCGGCACTGGACAAGGGGCACGTTTATGCTGATGGGCAGTGTCTTGTGTTATGCTACTTGGTACATGGTGCAGGTATTTTTATGCCTCATTAATTCAAATACAATTTTCTTTTTTACGTTTTCCCAATAAAAGAAAACTAAAAACTCTAAAAAAATTTCAAAACTATTAATGCTTTTATTTTTAGTGAATTAATTTTTGTATTATGTTGTCAACAGGTAAAACTGCAGAAAATATTTCCATTCAAATTCACATCAACGATGCTGACTTGCATGATAACATCTTTGCAATCAATGGTAATAGGATTGTGCATGGATAGAAATAAAACTTCATGGCAATTAGGATGGAATCTGCAACTCATTACAATAGTTTACTCGGTAAGGTTTTTGAAAAAAATCTTCGTTTTAAAGTTCATTCACTTTATGTAAGATTAAATCCGTTAACATCCCTTTTACAACGACTGTTTTGACAAGTTATTTCTAAAGAGATAACTTAAGAAGTTAAGGCCAACGAGATTTTTTTTTTCTAACTCAAAACGGGGTGAGTAATGGAAAAAACACTGAAACACTGAAATGAATATTTTAGTTGTTTGAACTATAGTTTGCAAAGAAAATAGTTTGTCCATGAAAGCAATGATTGTAACTAACAATTTTCTTTTTCAGCAACTTTAGTTCATGACAATTGAATGTGCTAAAAAATATTCAATTATAGTCTTCCAGTATCATTAATTTTTAAAGCTCACTCATTTTTTAGTACCTCACACGATTTTCATCAATATGAATTGCGCAGGGAGCATTAGCCACAGCTGCAACATTTTGTCTGATAACATGGGTGATTCCAAAGAGAGGTCCAACTTATCCTCCAATGTTCAATCCACTTGCTCTCATTTTCACGGCCTTTTTTGAAGCTCTCATTTTCGGTGAACCTATTACTCTTGGAAGGTATATATGAGTCTATGACTTCCTTCTCTCTCTCTATTTTTTTTTTTTTTATATAATTAAACGTATTTATGCTAACATTGGTTGATGTTTTCAGTTTGCTGGGTTCACTTTTGATTATAGTTGGATTATATGCATTTTTGTGGGCAAAATCAAAGGAGTACAAGAAAATGCAAGCTCAAGCTCAGGCTCAGACAAATGTACAAGAAACAATTGTTAATAGTGATGAATGTGCAACACTCAAGTCCATAGCCACTATAATTCCAGCTTCTTTACCTCAAGACAGTTCAACTATTGAAGTCAATTCCAAGTCCTGATTATTAATTAATTAGATCATACCCATTTTCACCTTGGGTTCTTTGTTACTTAAAATGAAATTACCGAAATCCAATATCTGTTAATAATTATAAGATCTTGATTGATCAATAGTTTCAGAATTTCCTAAGCATATATGCTCTAGCTACTCTCTGATTTTTTAAGTTTCTTTAGACTTCAATAATGTCTAATTCATTTCTAATGTTAACAAATAAATATGTATTTAATTACAACAGGCAAGATAACCCATATCAAGATGATCATCACTCAAGCAAAAACCACATGTAATTTTTTCTAAGATTTTAAGAATTATAAGAAAGCCTTTGAAAAGGCAAAGCAAGCATTTGTACAAGTACCTGAGTTCTCACAAACTGATAGAAGTAATTGTGATGTAATTCTTATCAAGCTTTATGCTTGTCAGGAGTGTTTGTTCATAGATTCCTCTCAAGTGGTTTTTCTTGCGAGGTTGTTTGATCACATTCTTGTTCCCTTTCATGGAATAGTTTGCCTGTGAATTGTTTGTCCGCTAGCTACCCGCTTGTGAAGTGGCCCGGATATAAAATTGTGCTTGTGTGCAGAACTATCCACTTGTGGAGCTGCTCGCTTACTGGGTTACCTACTTGTGGAGTTACCCCTTGGTAGACTTTGCTCACTTATTGAGTTGCCCACTAGTAGAGTTGCTCGTTGGTAGGGTTAGCTACTTGTGGGGCTTCTTATTTATAAAGTCTATTGCCACTTTAAATTTTAATAGACTTGTGCCATGAATATTCATATTGGTTGTGACATTGCGTCTTTGGAGGGATGTGTCCTTACCCTAGAAGGATGTGACAGAGGATGGGTGTTGTCATGCCCTCCTTAAAGCTCAATTAACATACCACAAGGTGGAGGCTGGAGCCATCCAAATATTGTATGGTAGCGGAGACAAAGTGTTATCATGTCGTCCTTAAACCACCTAATATTGGTTATACCTTTGCCCTTGGAGGGATGTGGTGAAAAGAAGGTATTGTCATGTCCTTCTTAAACTGCATGGTATTCCATAAGGTAAAGTATATAGGGGTTAGGTGTTGCAGTGTCCCGGTTAAGCCACACTGTAGAGGCCAGAGCTAGTTCATAGTGATGGAGGCTGGGTATTGACATGTTCTCTTTGAACCACTTGTATTGCTATCCCTAAGATTTTTATGGACTCATGTCATGTATGTTAATTATTTGATAGCCTTATATCAATAAGCTATTGGGTGTTTTTAACTAGTAGTTTTATCTGCTATTGCAAGGATAACTCGTGTTTGTTTGTCGGGTGCACTAGAGTTTATCTAAATAAGGAGACTTCAAGAGTCTTTCTTACTTTTCTCTTTTACTTGTTGTATTTGAACTTAGATTATCTATGTTTGAACCCATTAAAGTTTCAAATACGAACTAGAACGCTTTATGGCTAGGGTTTAGATGTACCTTGATTAACATGAATAGATTAATTTTTGGATTTTCATGAGATAAATTGTGTTGTATTGAGTAAATATTTCTATTCTTAATGCTTGTATGTGCCTTATCACCATATATGATTTGAAGTTTTGTATGTTGAGGCCAAACGAAGATGCACGTAACATGTTTAATGAAATGTTTACCCTAGGTTAAGGTTAGATAGAAATATATTAATCCTCCTTTATATCACTAATTGGTATCTTGACCTTAATAACCTCTTGATTAATGCATGACCATCGAGAGATAAGCTTGGTTAGATGAGGGTATGTTTGTATATATCTCCAGAGAGAATGTATGAGAACAACTATGATAAATGGCTATCAATATACTTAATTAAATTTCATTAACATAATATTTCTAAATCCATTCAAAGAAATGAAGGCAAGTCATAAACCATAGCCAAACCTTGTCATTGATTGAGCCTTATAGGTTGCAAAATATCTTTAGAATTTAATTTGGTTAGTTTAGATAATAGTAGTTAATTCACCATCACTCTAATTAATTTATCAAATAGATATAGATCTTAATTATAATCAATATTTAGCCACTCAACCAATCATCGGGGAAACGATGGTCATTATTATCACTTGATTACTCATCATGACCTAATGCACTTGCTAGTAAAACGTCAATTAACGGTCAATCATGTTGATCAGTTTACAAAAACCTGAATGACTAAAAGCTTTTTAAGGCCACCTAGAGGGTTTAGGATTACAAGATATGTTTAGTCTGCTCTAAGACAAGTGAGAGATTATTAGATTTTTTACTCTAAAAGCTTGTAATTTGTAAACATTTAAATAAATAATAAATAAAATATGTGTTGTCTTATTTATGTACATTTTTATAATGTTTGTTTTATACAAATATTATGTAACATTCATGATTACTTATGTAGTCTCAAATTAAATATATAATTGTTATATACAAGATGATTTAGTTTGAGAGTAGTAATCTAAAGAGTTCGTAAAAAACAAATAAAACTAGACACTTTGTTTGTGGTAAATTTAGAGCTGCAATCTATTTCATATTTGATACATTGATTTTATCTAAAATCATTCATCTAACAATACGAAAATAGAGGCATCTTATGTAATCGAGTTATATAGGACTAGACCAAGATAAAAATGAATTTTTTATTAATATCTGTTAAGCAAAGAAATCATATTTATCAACTAGTGATTATATATGGATTTATTTTAATCTTGAGTGTATTACAGACTTCTATTCATTAGGTCCTATCTTTTGATTCACATACATGGGCGAGACTGTTATAAATTTATGTTAATAAATTTCGTACTTTGAAGATATGATTTAATAGGTGATTGGGAGCATTCTATACAATAGCAGAATCCACCCTTAATTTCTTACAAAAAGTAGATGAGTAGTTCCTTTAAGTGTTGATTCGGGTGTTGAATAATAAAAGAACACTCAACTTTATGTTTTTGAGTAAACATAAAGATAAAATTCATAAGTTATTATGGATATATTCATTAGAGAATCGGTGATAATTAAAAGAACAAGATACTATTAGAGAGCTATAACGGATGTTAACGACCTAGCTCTAATTATGAACTACTATAGGGGATCAAGTCATATGCAATGATTAGATCAATGGATACTAAAGAATTCAGATTGTGTAAAACATTTGTAATTTTGAGATTATAACCTTAGGTTTTTAGTAGAGTAACTTTAAGATTAATAATGATGAATTATTTAATTAAAAAGCTTTAATTAATAATTTCGATATTACGGAGCTTAAAATTATGGGTCGTTCTAGTCCTGTTGCTAGCTCGTACTCATTACAAGGTACGAGAAAAAAAATATAATATATATAAAATTGGATTGTCCAATTATGTGTGTTACAGATGTAATATTATTACGTTCATGTTTAAATACTATTGATTATTTAAATTAATGACTTTAATTAGTAATTATGAATAATGAATATTTAATTATTTATTACAGAGGTTATGAGTTCGAATATTAGTAATGTTACCAATTAATAATGATTTTGAATCACTAAAATTAGTAAATAGTCAAGAATTCGAAAAGGAAATACTAATTAATGAAAGATTATGAATATTTAATTAATTTGGAAATGGAATCATCTAATTAAGAATTAGATTTTTTAATGTTGGAAATAGAATCATCTAATTACGAATTAAATTTTCCAATTTGGAAATAGGATCATCTAACCATGAATTAGATTTTCTAATTTGAAAATTAAATTATCTAATTACTAATTCGATTTTCCAATTTGGAAATTAAGATCATCTAATTATGAATTGGATTTTCTAAATTGGAAATCGAATATTCTAATTGACATGAAAATATGTTTCCTTGTAAAATTAGAAAATCCAAAAATTGATCAATATAAAAAGATGTTTTATATTGGGAATCAGTTAAGAAAAATCAAAACTAACTTCCTTTTCCTTGGCCACTTAATTCAAAGAAAGAAAACTAAAAACCTTAGAAAGAGTTCAAGCTTGGCCGAACCTCTCCTTTGTGATTGTTATTCATGGTTTTATTTTTTTGCAAATTTTCTTTTATGAAAAGATAAGTGAACGATTCTTCTATGATCGTGCCTACACACGGTTTCTTAATGAAGAGTCATAGTGAGCAAATCATATGATGAAGAATCTGAAATCAAAAGGGATCATATCATGTCACATGTTACATAAGATTCGATCTTATCTTATTTTAAATTATTGAATTATCATTATTAGCATCGATCAAACATGTTTTGTTTGGAAAAGTTTTTTAAAATCCACGTTTCTACTTAAACCTAAAATTATTTTTTCTCCAAACATGTTTTAGACCGGTGGGCTTCATAACACTTTATTCCTTGTTTGAGCCTTTAGGCTTGCTACTATTTCAGGTTTCATTAGGCTAGAAACTCATGTACTATTTTTGGCCATAACATGAGTCTTCTCTTTCATCTCCCCTTCATTTTTTTTCTCTTTTTCTTTCTTTTATGTTTCTCTCTCCTTTTCCTCTAACCATTTTATATATCAATTCTTAAGTGAATGATGAGGAAGAATATTCGAATCTAAAAGAATAACTTAAAGATCTAAAAAGTAAGAAATTGAAAACAAAAAGAGAACTCGAATATAGAAGAATAACTTAAAGATCTAAAAAAATGAAAAAAGTAGAAAGAGAAGAAAAATAAAAAAATACTTCATGAAAAAATTGTCTCTCGAAAGAATGATTTATTTCTTAAAAGATTGACATATTTCTTAAAAAACTGATTCGTCGAAAAAAGGACTTATCTATTGAAAAAATGACTTATCTCTGACAAAGATATTTTTGTACCTATTTTGGACCATTAAGTCTTATTCTTTTAACTTGTTTCTTGAGTAATTTGCAGTTTTTGATGAGTTTTGTGTAGTGTTTATAGTTTTATTGCATTGCTATGTGATTGAACATAAAATATCATAATTTAGGTATAATTTGATCAAATTTTGTTTTGAAAGTTTCGACTACCATCATGCGGTAGATGTGTTTATAGTTACGTAAGGAGGTTGTTGGGTCCTTGACCCTATGCGTCAACCTTGGTTCATCGACATTCACTATTGTACCATAGGTCGTTGAATCCTTTGTCAGCTATCTTGAGGAAGTGCAATAACATTCATCGTTGTCCCATAGGTCATGCCATGTCGATTCCAAGTTTTTAGTTGTGTTTTCAAGTGGCAATTCCGACCAATCGCTTGCCTAGGTTTTCATCCCTTTATAAGCTCACCTTTCAATAGTTTTAAAGAGAGTTGGCCAGACCTAGCCACCATTCAAGAAGAAGAAACACTTCAGTCACCATCATCCATTTTTTTCCTAAGTTCACATATTCCGGTTGAATGATCAACAAGAGACGAAGGGAAGAAGCAAGAAATCTTGACCAAGAAGACCACAATAGGAGCATTGGAAACAATTTTCAATAGAGCTTAATGGTGTTTCTTCCCATGTTATTTTTGTATTTGTTTTCAATTGAATATGTATGACTAAACATCTTGTTAGGGAACCAATGTTTTGTATGTTTCGATTATCTTTGAATGCAAGCCAGTTATAATTTATTCATTGATTTTATTGTGAATTTCATTATTAAGATAGAGCGTCTGAATGACCAATTCTATACTTAACACTGATAGTGGATTCTTGGATGTTAGAAAGTATTTAAGAGACCTCTTGATATAATTTAATGGGCCTTGAATGAACGTTAACCTAGTTATGCATGACCATTGATAATTAGACTAGTAACTGATATATTAATGGGTGCTCTTTTCAATATAAAACACTTAGGACCAATAGGCATAAGTGTTGAGGATTTAGGCCCTGTTTCATAAGTGGGACTAGATTAGATTTATTTTCATAAGTTTGGATTGAATAATATTGGATTTGATTTGAATGGATTCGATAAATTAGTACTATAATGTATTTGATATAATATGAGATTGAAATAAAACTTTCTCTTGTTTGGTTTGTTGGGGTTGGACAAATATTATATATATATGTGTGGTGTGTGTGGTGTGTGTATGTGTTAAAAAGGGTTTGAGATTTGTTAATATAATATTAAATATATTAATTTTTAAATAAGATAAAATGATTATAAATTAAATTTAATAAAATAAAATTATTGTAAAGATTTTAAATTAAATTAAATTAGGTTAAAATTTTAATTAAATCAATTTCAAGTAATTAAATTATATTTGCAAATAAACAAACCTATTTTCAATTAATTTATCCAAAATAAATTTTTATTTAATATTTTTTTTGTAAACATATTAAATTAATTTTAAATAAATAAATATACCATATACTAAAAATATTTAAATTAATTTGAAAAATAATATAAAATATTGAATTATATTCTCAGATAGAAATATCTATATAAAATCAATTTTAGAGAAAATAATATTTATTTTATAATTAATTTACAAGAATATTATATTTTAAGAATATTTAATAAATATATTAACCTGATTTTTAAAATAAATAATTTAATTTAATATTAACTTGAAAAAAGAAAAAATCAAAAATCAAAAAGAACGAGAACGTGAAAAGAAGAAATGAATCCTTTGCTCTTTATCCCACTTCTTGTGCTGGGTTTGATTTAATATACTGTAGCAGCATAAAAAAAAGTATGAGATTGGTTTTGACTCTTATCAAACTTGGGTTTGGATTCGAAATTGTCCAATTCCAGCCCAAACCCATGTAACAATCCAATCCCACTAAGTATTAGTATTGTCGGGTTTCTATTTATTGCTTGGAATGGCTACATAAATATAATGATTAGGAATTAAGGGTTTAGTCACATGACTTAATTAGAAGGGCCTCCAATAAGAATTAAGTTAATTAATTGGATTGCTAGCTTTTAATTGATTAAAATATGCAACGCATTGGGGACCTAACATTCCATTATCATTGTTTCTTTCTTTGTCGAGTTTGGCATGATGTTCTTATTTGTTAGTAGTTTTAATTTTCATACAAAGCGTCCTCAATTCTTGATTTAATTTTTTGCACTTTATTTCGCACCATAATTTAGTAAAAGCGATTATAAACTTCTCTGTGAGACGATCTTGCATCCGTTATATTATGACATATGTATGGGTTTTATTATTGAGTGAGATGCCAATAAATTATCAATCTTTTAAAGAAAAACTCATCTATTAAAAGAAAGATTTATCTCTCAAAAGGACTTATCTTTAGAAAGAATGAAATATCTTTTTAATAATTTACCTATCAAAAGTAGAACTTAGCTATCGAAAGAACAACTTATCTCTCAAAACATTCTCAATTCTTGGTTTAATTTTTTGCACTTTATTTCACACCACAATTTAGTAAAAGCAATTGTAAACTTCTCTATGAGACGATCATGCATCCGTTATACTTCGACACATGTATGGTTTTTATTATTGAGTGAGATGCCAATAAACTATCAATTTTTCAAAAGAAAAAATTTATTAAAAGAAAGACTTATCTATAGAAAGGATGAAATGTCTCTCGAAAGGACTTACCTCTAGAAAGAATGAAATACTTTTTTAATAATTTATTTCTCGAAAAAAGAATTTATTATCAAAAGAATGATTTATCTCTCGAAAAAAAAATTTATCTATCAAAAGAATTACTTATTTCCTCAAAAGAATGAAATATCTTATAAAAAATTTATTTCTTGAATAAAATATTTATCACTTGAATTAAACTACTCTCGCACGAAAATTAAGTTTGGTGTAGGGGAAGTTTGGTGTAGGGGAATTTGTTCATACACATACTTCAATAACATTGAAACTCAGAGTATTAGTGTAGTGATAAAGTCACAAACGCATAACCCTATAATGCGTTTTATCTAAATAACCCTTAAAATTATATATACACAAAGATCATGTTTTCTTTTTTCCTACGCATCATTTGAAATAGATGATGACAAATAAGATGATCAAAATATACTTATGTGGCCGACAATATCTTCACTTTCTCGCCGACTTGCTTGGATTCAAGTGTAGAAGAGTCACCATATAACACGACTCTTATGGCGAAACTCACTTCTCTGTTGATGTGCTTTCGTTTCCATTTGGATTAATGAATTGATGTGTTGCGGCCTTCAATTATTACAACAAATTATTCAATGTGGGTCTCATTGAAAGGATAAGACCAAACCTAGCTTTTGTCTTGTATCTCACATTTTTAATACCCCAGCCCCAAAGTTTTAGTATTGACGGCCATATAAAATTTTTTCAGAATGTATACATCTATAATTATGATGTAATCCAACATTAATGGTTAAAAGTCCGGTAATTTGAATAAATATTTACTCACATATTTATTTACACACGTATATACACACACTATTGCCATGATATAATGAAGAACCCAACGCAAATAACAAATTATATGAAGGGTTACAAATAGCCAAGATATTGTTATCCTATTCTACAATTTCTTTCATGCCAATAATGTCTGATGTTGTGAAGGGTTAAAAATAGCTAAGGTAGAAAAATATAATTACTATATTGTTATCCTATTCTACAATTTCTTTCATGCTAATGCCTGATGTTCGCACCAGAAACTCCCTTACCTCACAAAAATAATTTGACTAAACTATATTATAGGGCTCATCATTATCTGCAATTAGTAAAGCATCACATGAATGAGTTTTTATTTTTATTTTTTAAATCATATTTTGTATGAATTATTGTTCACGTGATTACACAAAGTATTTTATATGGGCGTGTTTAGAAGGCAGGAAATGAAAGGGGCTTGAGATAAAAATTCTCCTAACCTGCAAAAACTCATGTTTGGTGCAACCAAGCCTGTCTCCAATAGGACACTAAAATGGTGCAAATGAATGCACCATTGGTGTCCAAATGAGCTCCAATGAATGCACAATTTTGTATTATCTCAAGACCATTATTGGTGTTGGAATATAAATTAATTTAATTTAAAATATAATTTAAATTATTATAAAAAATATATACAGTTAAAAATGTTTCATTGAGATATTTAAAATGAATATAATGTTGAATATATTTAATATATTTTTAAGTTTTAATACATGTTATAATTAGTATATTAATATAAATAAATTAAATTTTGTAATGTATATATAAATTTATTATTTCCATAATTACTTGATAAAAAGGGTACTATTGTTAATACAAACATTCAATTTGGTTAAAAAATTATGTATAAATATTCTTTGAAGATATCCTTTACACCAATTTAGTTTTGTCTAAAGTACATTTGTATATTAAAAATATTTGGTATAAATGACTTTTTGACATCAAAATTACGTGAAATTTGGTATCCAACATTGGAGGTGGCTTAAACGAGAGATTTCTTATCCTATCATGTGGGCCCCATTGTGAAAATCCATGTTGATGGGATTTCAAAGTTCCTCCATCGCTAGTGGGATTTTGAAGTATCATCGCTTTGGATTTCATTTTTTTTAATATTTTAATTATTAAAGAAATTACTTATTACAATATTAAATATATTTACTAATTATAAATTTATTTAATGATTTTATGAACTTTATAATTTTGATATCAATTAATTTTATGAAGTTTTTTAAATTTAAAATTTGTTTAAAAAATAAATGTTTAATTTTATTTATATTAAATATACTTAAAATTACTTTATTTATGTTTTATTCAGACATCAAATTACACAAATATTAAATTAATTAATTAATTTCAATCCAATCCAATTCATCACAATCCAATCTAATTCCAATTACACCAAACAGGATATAATATTAATTTAATTCTATCTCATTTTATTTTATTCAATCTAATCATATATACAAAACATGACTTATGCATAATAATATAAGGACAAATAAGAATAAATAATATCATATTGAAATTCCAAATTGGAGGTGGGTGGTCTTCCACGTCCTGTAACAAAGGCCCCCACTGTACTCTCCTACTTTTTTAATTTTTTGATTACCTGGACCTCCTACTTAATACCACCTTATCATCATCATCATCATCATCGTCACCACCACCTCCTTGTCTGTTAGGCAACCACAGCATTTATTAAAATTCAATAATTTTCATGTGTTGCACATACCCTTTGCAATGGAGTCTGGTCATTGCTTTTGTTTGATGATTTGTTAGCATCTTATCTTTTAATCGTTCCATCATCATCAGCTAGTGGTACTGGACCTGTAATTAGCGTGACCAAGCAATTGTCCTTCAATGATTTCAATGTAGAAAACACCAGAATCATCCACGATGTCAAGCTTTTAGGTAGTGCCAAGTTCTCAAACGAAAGGGGTACAATCCAAATTCCTGATGGATCCCAAAAAGTTGATCTCAGGCACCAAGCAGGAAGAGCCATCCACTCCTCTCCGGTTCGGCTTCTTGATCCAATCTCCCACACTCCTGCTTCGTTTCAAACCACATTCTCCTTCCAATTCAACAACGTTTCACTTCCATGTCCGATGTGAATTCTTCTTCTGTACTAGTCAACAACCATGGTGGAAGCGGCCTCACTTTCATTATCGTCCCTGATGAGTTCACTGGGGAAGACCAGGGCCCTGGCTTGGCATGCTCAACGACGCCGTGAGGAAAATTACAAGGCCGTTGCAGTCGAGTTCGACACCCGTCAGAATCTTGAATTCGGAGACTTGAATGACAATCATGTTGGCATCAACTTGGGGAGCATTGTTTCTACTAAAGCCATTGACGCTTCCGATTTCGGGGTCTTCTTCAAAGATGGTTCGGTTCACCGAGCTTGGATTTCATATGATGGTCAAGGAGGTGGATGGAAATCAGGCTCGGATCAGACGGCCAAGACTACCATCAAAACCAATCTTCTCAGGTTTTCTCGACATTTCCCTTATTTAAACGAGTACATGTTTATAGGATTCTCAGCTTCTACAGGGAACATGACTCAAATCCACAACGTTATGTCGTGGAACTTCTCGTCCACAAGCCAGGCCTCTCTTCGCATTCCATCTTCTGAAACTTGTGAAAGTAAGATCAGGCTCCAGGAAGCTCGTATGATCAACACACCCATAAGAGCTCCAAAACAGAACCGCCCCATGGTTTCTTGGTTATAGGCGTGACCACTCTATCTCTAGCTGTCATTCTCGGCTTTTATTGCTATAGCAGGCGTCAAAAGAATGTTAAATTGAAGTCTATAGCTTTGCCAGAGAAGAAGCAAAGACCAAGGCCTCCAAACAAGCCTCGTCGCTATACACTCTCCGAGATTTCATTGGCAACTCGAGCTTTAGCGAGTTAGAGATTCTGGGTAGTGATTCTAGGGGCGTTTATTATAGAGGGAAGCTCTCGAATGGTTGTCAAGTAGCTGTCAAGCGATTCTCCACTCAGTTTTTGAGCTCACAACAAGGCCTGGACAAGCGTCGGCTGCTTAAAGAAATCGGTACTATAAGCCGAGTTCGTCATCCCAACTTGGTTCCTATAAGAGGCTGGTGTCAGACAATCGCCAAACCATGGTGGTCTATGACTTCTACACCAATGGAAGTCTCGATAAATGGCTTTTTTGGTTCCGGGGTCCTTCCTTGGTCTCGAAGATTGAAGGTGATCAAAGATGTCGCGGATGCATTAAGCTTCTACACTCCAAGCAACTTGCTCACAAGAACATGAAAACAATGCAGTGTGTTTCTCGATGTCAGCTTCCGGGCAGTTTAGGCGATTTTGGGTTTGTGTTATCAGCAAACGAAACCAAAAAATTCGAATCAGCTGTGAGCCAGAAAGCAGATGTTTTCGAATTCGGGGTGTTTGTACTCGAAGTGGTTTCAGGGAGGAGATTGGAGGAGGAGGAAGGGAGCAAAGAAGAGAAGGATTTGGTGGAGTTCGCATGGAGAATGCATGAGAGTGATGAGAAAGTGAAGGGTGGTGGATGGGAGGATGGGGTCATTAGTGAACATGGAGCAGGCCATTAGAGTGATAGAAATTGGGTTGCTTTGTACATTGAATGAGAGCAAAGGGAGGCCTTGTATGGAGGAGTTGGTGGAGTTTCTGAGCCTGCAGAAAACAAAGCTGCCTGAGCTGCCACTTAGTCGACCCATTGCTTTGTTTCCCTACAATAGCGCCACTGGTCTTTGCAGCACCGGTTATTCTTGTGCTCCTTTCAAGTGAAAACTGACTGGTGATTATGGATCGTAAGCCAAATTGTGGTCTGTAAATTAAAGATTGTTTCAATTGAGAGGAGTATATGTTCATCATTCATTCTCTAATTATTGTATTGATTAGCTAAAAGTAGAAATTAAGTTTGTTGTTAATGCTTATTACTGAGCTTAAATGGTTGGTTTGTTTTCAGTTACGTTAATGATAGAGATTAGAGTATGTAATGTTTGTCTATATTAATGAAAAACTGAATGAGAATAATTACACTCAGCTTTTTTTTTAAGTTGTGTTACTTGAATCTCCACTGTTGTAATTAGAAGAAAATTGTCCATACATACTCGCAAGCTTGGGTAAGTATTTATACCCATAGGTCCCGATTGGATTATTTTTAAGAGAATGAATTGGATAGGATTTAATTTGATTAATTAGTACTATGATGTGTTTTGTACAATTGAAATCATATTAAAAATAGCATTATCTATTGTTTGTTATAACATGAGATTGGACAAGAAAAATTATTTTTATATTTGATATGGGTTAGAATAAAATTTTATTAAATTAGTTTTTTGAAAAAATAATTTATCTTCTCTAGAGATTTCTAGCCAACTCTTTATTATTTTTTTTCAAGACCAACTCCCTCTCCATTTCTTGTTCTTCATCTTCTCCATTTCTTATCCCACTTGAGAAAACGCCATAGTTTGTAGACAAAACAAAACAACAAAAGAAGAAGCAATAATTGCGAGGACACAGAAGAAGCAATTGAAGTAAGAGATGTCTGAGGAAGGAGAGGATGGCAAAAAGATCAGAGGAGAGAGAGGTCTCACTGATGCCAAGATTCTCAACGACGCTAGGACAATGACGTCCACACGATGGTGACGGGTTTGTGTGTGTGATGACGACAAGTCTCTATGTGTGTAATGGCTAGGACAATGGGGACGCGATTGGGTAACCCATGTTGTTCAACAGGTTTGATTTCTCCACCCTAATGGGATAAAATGAAGATGAGATAATTTATTGAAACCTCATTTGGTTGGGCCAAACATGAGTTTGGATAAAAATTAATCTCCAATCCAAACCTAGGAAACAAACGAGGCCATAAGTCATAATTACCTGAAAATTACTCTTAACAATAGAGGGAAAAACCATTTATATAAGATTGTAACATATATTTGATACGAGTCTAATCTTAATGTTTTAATGATACGGAAATACATGATTACATATAGTAAGAAGTAACATACATAATATTTGTGTTATTTAATATGCATAGTAATAATTATCTATTAGAACACGATAAGTACTTTAAGCTATTCACAATCATTAAATAGATATGATTAGAGAATAAAAAACAGTGAAAAGGGTATCCAAATCAATTGTCAACCCTATCAATCGTTTGAAAGGCACTGCTTTTGTTATTAATAATTAGTCATATTCAAATAACAATCATACAGTTGACACCATAAATTATAGGATATATTTTAAAAAAACGTTAGGTGAAATCATGTGATATGTTTGTTACCTATAAACAATTAAATAATGCAAATAGGGTAGGGCCAAACAAGATTTGACTGAAGAGGAGCCGAAAACCATACCAATATCATGTATCAATGCTGACATCCTTATAATACCTAACTAGTTATCTCTTTTTTTTTTTTTGAAATTACTTACTAGTTATACCTAATAATTGTTAAATATAACCGATATTTTACATTCGATGTGTCCATTTCTTCATTAATACAACCCATTCAGGATCTTCTACATAAGTTTAATTTATTTAGATAATAATACTAAGTGAGATTTATTTATGGAAAAAAAAAATGCTACAACAAAGTTGATGACTGATACTTCCTTATAAATTGAAATAATTGAAAACTATATTTTCAAAAATACACCTTTACTGAGAATGTTGTACACTGTTAGAGTGTTACAAGTGTGCTATGATCAATAATTCTCCAGTAATAACTAATCGAGTTTTACTATGGTGTATATCAATATATATGACGAATTTTTTCCTTTTATTATAAGCGTGGAATATTAGTTGGACCATTTAAGAGTATAAATTTGTAATGCACCCCCATAATGTTTAATTTTGGAATATCTCACAACTCCTAACCATTGATGTGATGTATTTACCCTGTAACTAATTCACAAAAACTTTAAAAAAACAAAAAAATTAGTTCTTTTTTTTTCCTTTTTCGAATGATGACAACAAATGAGTTATAATGCCTACGAAGATTTCGTTGAGATTAAAATTACTATTTACATAGTTCTGATAGTTACTCTTATGAACGAAGCCAAATATTCATGACAAAGTTGTAATATATATTTTGCGTAAATTTGAACCTCCAATCTCTTGAAGGATAACAGATGCACAATCATCGGCTGTAATATATTATACTATATATATAATTTTAGGAAAGTCAGTATGTACCAATGCGTATCATTTCTTTGAGTGGATGCGTATACAAAATTTCAGAACCAATCCTAGATATATAATTTCAGGAATAGTCAATATGTACCAATGCCTATCAATTTCTTTGAAGGGATGCATATAAAAATTTCAGAACCATATCTTGAAAAGAGAACAAGACGAGCCAGTAGCATGGGCCCGCCCAAAAAGCAATAGGAGTAATGGGCCGAGGCCCATTACAGTTTCTTGGAGGAAGGGATTCGACTGAGAGTATTGATTGACAAGAAACGAGCAGAGAGGGAAACAAAAGTAAGGTTTATCTCGTTTCAAAAAAAAAAGGACAGGTTTATCTAGGGTTTTATTCAATCGAGCAAAATGAACAACATCTGGAGGGCCAATTCGCTGATTCTCAGACGCCACCTCCTCTCCCTCCTCCACCACCACCACCACCAACCATGCTCCTCCTCTGCTCTCCGCCGCTGTCCGCTACTTCAGGTCGTCCGGGCGCGACCCGGCCTCCAACTACGAGATAATGCCGCCGGTGAACTGGGGCATCCGCATCGTGCCGGAGAAGAAGGCCTTCGTGATCGAGCGGTTCGGAAGTACGTGAAGGACGCTGCCGTCGGGGATCCACTTCCTGATTCCGCTGGTGGATCGAATTGCGTATGTTCACTCGCTCAAGGAGGAGGCGATTCCAATCCTGATCAGTCCGTCGATCACCAAGGACAATGTCAGCATTTTGATTGATGGGGTACTTTATTGTCAAGATTGTTGATCCTAAGCTCGCCTCTTATGGTGTCGAGAACCCCATTTATGCTGTCATTCAGCTCGCTCAGACACCATGCGTAGCGAATTGGGCAAGATTACGCTTGACAAGACTTTTCGAGGAGCGTGACACTCTCAATGAGAAGATTGTGGTAACTAACTAACTCACTCTAGTCGCCCATGTAGATAGCTTTGTCATGTGGTAGATGTAGATGGAAATGGAGGTGACTCAGTGTAAGCTGGTAGCCCATTAGGTCCCTCACAATGAATTGTGGGAAAGGTTGTGAATTTGGAATAATTTAGAGACAGAAATAATAAGCTAAATGTCGCTTCATTTTTGTTGTAATTAGTCTAGGATGGCATAGCTGGATCATGTGGTAAATGTGGATGGTAGTTGAGGTGTCTTAGTCAGGTTTAGGACAATGAAATGAATTTGTAATAGTTTAGAGAAGACGTCGTAAGCTAAAAGTAGCTTCATTTTTGTTTAATTTCTCTAGGATGAAAGAGCTTAATCGTGTGACGGAAGTTGAGGTGGCTTAGTGGTTAGCCCCGGGCTAACCACTAAGCCACCTCAACTTCCGTCACACGATTAAGCTCTTTCATCCTAGAGAAAATTAAACAAAAATGAAGCTACTTTTAGCTTACGACTTCTTCTCTAAACTATTACAAATTCATTTCATTGTCCTAAACCTGACTAAGACACCTCAACTACCATCCACATTTACCACATGATCCAGCTATGCCATCCTAGACTAATTAAACAAAAATGAAGCTACATTTAGCTTATTATTTCTTCTCTAAATTATTCCAATTCACAACTTTCCCACAATTTCATTGTGATGGACCTAATGGGCTAACCACTTACCACTGAGTCACCTCCATTTCCATCTACATCTACCACATGACAAAGCTATCTACATGGGCTACTAGAGTGAGTTAGTTAGTTACCACAATCTTCTCATTGAGAGTGTCACGCTCCTCGAAAGTCTTGTCAAGCGTAATCTTGCCCAATTCGCTACGCATGGTGGTCTGAGCGAGCTGAATGACAGCATAAATGGGGTTCTCGACACCATAAGAGGCGAGCTTAGGATCAACAATCTTGACATAAAGTACCCCATCAATCAAAATGCTGACATTGTCCTTGGTGATCGCGGACTGATCAGGAATTGGAATCGCCTCCTCCTGAGCGAGGTGAACATACGCAATTCGATCCACCAGCGGAATCAGGAAGTGGATCCCCGACGGCAGCGTCTTCACGTACTTCCCGAACCGCTCGATCACGAAGGCCTTCTTCTTCCGGCACGATGCGGATGCCCAGTTCACCGGCGGCATATCTCGTAGTTGGAGGCCGGGTCGCGCACGGACGACCTGAAGTAGCGGACAGCGGCGGAGAGCAGAGGAGGAGCATGGTTGGTGGTGGTGGTGGTGGAGGAGGAGAGGAGGTGGCGTCTGAGAATCAGCGAATTGGCCCTCCAGATGTTGTTCATTTTGCTCGATTGAATAAAACCCTAGATAAACCTTTCCTTTTTTTTTTGAAACGAGATAAACCTTACTTTTTTGTTTCCCTCTCTGCTCGTTTCTTGTCAACAACTACTCTCAGTCGAATCCCTTCCTCCAAGAAACTGTAAATGGGCCTCGGCCCATTACTCCTATTGCTTTTTTGGGCGGGCCCATGCTACTGGCTCGTCTTGTTCTCTTTTCAAGATTGGTTCTGAAATTTTTATATGCATCCCTTCAAAGAAATTGATATGCATTGGTACATATTGACTATTCCTGAAATTATATATCTAGGATTGGTTCTGAAATTTTTTATACGCATCCACTCAAAGAAATTGATACGCATTGGTACATACTGACTATTCCTAAAATTATATATATATATATATTACAGCACAGATGATTGTGCATCTGTTTATCCTTCAAGAGATGGAGGTTCAATTTACGCAAAATATATATTACAACTTGTATGAATAGTTGTCTTCGTTCATAAGAGTAACTATCAGAACTATGTAAATAGTATTTAATCTCAACAAATCTTCGTAGGCTTATAACTCATTTGTTGTCATCATTCGAAAAAGGAAAAAAAAAAACTAATTTTTTTTTTTTTTTTAAGTTTTTTGAATTAGTTACATGGTAATACAATCACATCAATGGTTAGGAGTTTGTGAGATCTTCCAAAATTAAACATTATGTGTGCATTACAAATTTATACTCTTAATGGTCCAACTAATATTCACGCTTATAATAAAGGAAAAAATTCGTCATATATATTGATATACACACATAGTAAAACTCGATTAGTTATTACTGGAGAATTATTGATCATAGCACACTTGTAACACTCTAACAGTGTACAAACATTCTCAGTAAAGGTGTATTTTTGAAAATATAGTTTTCAATTATATTCAATTTATAAGGAAAGTATCAGTCATCAACTTTGTTGTAGCATTTTTTTTTTCCATAAATAAATCTCACTTAGTATTATTATCTAAATAAATTAAACTTATGTAAGAAGATCCTGAATGGGTTGTATTAATGAAGAAATGGACACATCGAATGTAAAATATCGGTTATATTTAACAATTATTAGGTATAACTAGTTAAGTAATTTCAAAAAAAAAAAAAAGAGATAACTAGTTAGGTATTATAAGGAGTGTCAGCATTGATACATGATATTGGTATGGTTTTCGGCTCCTCTTCAGTCAAATCTTGTTTGGCCCTACCCTATTTGCATTATTTAATTGTTTATAGGTAACAAACAATATCACATGATTTCACCTAACGTTTTTTAAAATATATCCTATAATTTATGGTGTCAACTGTATGATTGTTATTTGAATATGACTAATTATTAATAACAAAATTAGCAGTGCCTTTCAAACGATTGATAGGGTTGACAATTGATTTGGATACCCTTTTCACTGTTTTTTATTCTCTAATCATATCTATTTAATGATTGTGAATAGCTTAAAGTACTTATCGTGTTCTAATAGATAATTATTACTATGCATATTAAATAACACAAATATTATGTATGTTACTTCTTACTATATGTAATCATGTATTTCCGTATTCATTAAAACATTAAGATTAGACTCGTATCAAATATATGTTACAATCTTATATAAATGGTTTTTTCCCTCTATTGTTAAGAGTAATTTTCAGGTAATTATGACTTATGGCCTCGTTTGTTTCCTAGGTTTGGATTGGAGATTAATTTTTATCCAAACTCATGTTTGGCCCAACCAAATGAGGTTTCAATAAATTATCTCATCTTCATTTTATCCCATTAGGGTGGGAGAAATCAAACCTGTTGAACAACATGGGTTACCCAATCGCGTCCCCATTGTCCTAGCCATTACACACATAGAGACTTGTCGTCATCACACACACAAACCCGTCACCATCGTGTGGACGTCATTGTCCTAGCGTCGTTGAGAATCTTGGCATCAGTGAGACCTCTCTCTCCTCTGATCTTTTTGCCATCCTCTCCTTCCTCAGACATCTCTTACTTCAATTGCTTCTTCTGTGTCCTCGCAATTATTGCTTCTTCTTTATTGTTGTTTTGTTTTGTCTACAAACTATGGCGTTTTCTCAAGTGGGATAAGAAATGGAGAAGATGAAGAACAAGAATGGAGAGGGAGTTGGTCTTGAAAAAAAATAATAATAAAGAGTTGGCTAGAAATCTCTAGAGAAGAATAAATTATTTTTTTCAAAAACTAATTTAATAAAATTTTATTCTAACCCATATCAAATATAAAATATAATTTTTCTTGTCCAATCTCATGTTATAACAAACAATAGATAATGCTATTTTTAATATGATTTCAATTGTACAAAACACATCATAGTACTAATTAATCAAATTAAATCCTATCCAATTCATTCTCTTAAAAATAATCCAATCGGGACCTATGGGTATAAATACTTACCCAAGCTTGCGAGTATGTATGGACAATTTTCTTCTAATTACAACAGTGGAGATTCAAGTAACACAACTTAAAAAAAAAGCTGAGTGTAATTATTCTCATTCAGTTTTTCATTAATATAGACAAACATTACATACTCTAATCTCTATCATTAACGTAACTGAAAACAAACCAACCATTTAAGCTCAGTAATAAGCATTAACAACAAACTTAATTTCTACTTTTTAGCTAATCAATACAATAATTAGAGAATGAATGAATGAACATATACTCCTCTCAATTGAAAACAATCTTTAATTTACAGACCACAATTTGGCTTACGATCCATAATCACCAGTCAGTTTTCACTTGAAAGGAGCACAAGAATAACCGGTGCTGCAAAGACCAGTGGCGCTATTGTAGGGAAACAAAGCAATGGGTCGACTAAGTGGCAGCTCAGGCAGCTTTGTTTTCTGCAGGCTCAGAAACTCCACCAACTCCTCCATACAAGGCCTCCCTTTGCTCTCATTCAATGTACAAAGCAACCCAATTTCTATCACTCTAATGGCCTGCTCCATGTTCACTAATGACCCCATCCTCCCATCCACCACCTTCACTTTCTCATCACTCTCATGCATTCTCCATGCGAACTCCACCAAATCCTTCTCTTCTTTGCTCACTTCCTCCTCCTCCAATCTCCTCCCTGAAACCACTTCGAGTACAAACACCCCGAATTCGAAAACATCTGCTTTCTGGCTCACAGCTGATTCGAATTTTTTGGTTTCGTTTGCTGATAACACAAACCCAAAATCGCCTAAAACTGCCCGGAAGCTGACATCGAGAAACACACTGCTTGTTTTCATGTCTTGTGAGCAAGTTGCTTGGAGTGTAGGAAGCTTAATGCATCCGCGACATCTTTGATCACCTTCAATCTTCGAGACCAAGGAAGGACCCCGGAACCAAAAAGCCATTTATCGAGACTTCCATTGGTGTAGAAGTCATAGACCACCATGGTTTGGCGATTGTCATGACACCAGCCTCTTATAGGAACCAAGTTGGGATGACGAACTCGGCTTATAGTACCGATTTCTTTAAGCAGCCGACGCTTGTCCAGGCCTTGTTGTGAGCTCAAAAACTGAGTGGAGAATCGCTTGACAGCTACTTGACAACCATTCGAGAGCTTCCCTCTATAATAAACGCCCCTAGAATCACTACCCAGAATCTCTAACCTCGCTAAAAGCTCGAGTTGCCAATGAAATCTCGGAGAGTGTATAGCGACGAGGCTTGTTTGGAGGCCTTGGTCTTTGCTTCTTCTCTGGCAAAGCTATAGACTTCAATTTAACATTCTTTTGACGCCTGCTATAGCAATAAAAGCCGAGAATGACAGCTAGAGATAGAGTGGTCACGCCTATAAAGACCAAGAAACCATGGGGCGGTTCTGTTTTGGAGCTCTTATGGGGTGTTTGATCAGTACGAGCTTCCTGGAGCCTGATCTTACTTTCACAAGTTTCAGAAGATGGAATGCGAAGAGAGGCCTGGCTTGTGGACGAGAAGTTCCACGACATAACGTTGTGGATTTGAGTCATGTTCCCTGTAGAAGCTGAGAATCCTATAAACATGTACTCGTTTAAATAAGGAGAAATGTCGAGAAAACCTGAGAAGATTGGTTTTGATGGGTAGTCTTGGCCGTCTGATCCGAGCCTGATTTCCATCCACCTCCTTGGACCATCATATGAAATCCAAGCTCGGTGAACCGAACCATCTTTGAAGAAGACCCCGAAATCGGAAGCGTCAATGGCTTTAGTAGAAACAATGCTCCCCAAGTTGATGCCAACATGATTGTCATTCAAGTCTCCGAATTCAAGATTCTGACGGGTGTCGAACTCGACTGCAACGGCCTTGTAATTTTCCTCACAGGCGTCGTTGAGCATGCCAAGCCAGGGCCCTGGTCTTCCCACAGTGAACTCATCAGGGACGATAATGAAAGTGAGGCCGCTTCCACCATGGTTGTTGACTAGTACAGAAGAAGAATTCACATCGGACGATGGAAGTGAAACGTTGTTGAATTGGAAGGAGAATGTGGTTTGAAACGAAGCAGGAGTGTGGGAGATTGGATCAAGAAGCCGAACCGGAGAGGAGTGGATGGCTCTTCCTGCTTGGTGCCTGAGATCAACTTTTTGGGATCCATCAGGAATTGGATTGTACCCCTTTCGTTTGAGAACTTGGCACTACCTAAAAGCTTGACATCGTGGATGATTCTGGTGTTTTCTACATTGAAATCATTGAAGGACAATTGCTTGGTCACGCTAATTACAGGTCCAGTACCACTAGCTGATGATGATGGAACGATTAAAAGATAAGATGCTAACAATATCATCAAACAAAAGCAATGACCAGACTCCATTGCAAAGGGTATGTGCAACACATGAAAATTATTGAATTTTAATAAATGCTGTGGTTGCCTAACAGACAAGGAGGTGGTGGTGACGATGATGATGATGATGATGATAAGGTGGTATTAAGTAGGAGGTCCAGGTAATCAAAAAATTAAAAAAAGTAGGAGGTACAGTGGGGGCCTTTGTTACAGGACGTGGAAGACCACCCACCTCCAATTTGGAATTTCAATATGATATTATTTATTCTTATTTGTCCTTATATTATTTATGCATAAGTCATGTTTTGTATATATGATTAGATTGAATAAAATAAAATGAGATAGAATTAAATTAATATTATATCCTGTTTGGTGTAATTGGAATTAGATTGGATTGTGATGAATTGGATTGGATTGAAATTAATTAATTAATTTAATATTTGTGTAATTTGATGTCTGAATAAACATAAATAAAGTAATTTTAAGTATATTTAATATAAATAAAATTAAACATTTATTTTTTAAACAAATTTTAAATTTAAAAAACTTCATAAAATTAATTGATATCAAAATTATAAAGTTCATAAAATCATTAAATAAATTTATAATTAGTAAATATATTTAATATTGTAATAAGTAATTTCTTTAATAATTAAAATATTAAAAAAAATGAAATCCAAGCTGATGATACTTCAAAATCCCACTAGCGATGGAGGAACTTTGAAATCCCATCAACATGGATTTTCACAATGGGGCCCACATGATAGGATAAGAAATCTCTCGTTTAAGCCACCTCCAATGTTGGATACCAAATTTCACGTAATTTTGATGTCAAAAAGTCATTTATACCAAATATTTTTAATATACAAATGTACTTTAGACAAAACTAAATTGGTGTAAAGGATATCTTCAAAGAATATTTATACATAATTTTTTAACCAAATTGAATGTTTGTATTAACAATAGTACCCTTTTTATCAAGTAATTATGGAAATAATAAATTTATATATACATTACAAAATTTAATTTATTTATATTAATATACTAATTATAACATGTATTAAAAACTTAAAAATATATTAAATATATTCAACATTATATTCATTTTAAATATCTCAATGAAACATTTTTAACTGTATATATTTTTATAATAATTTAAATTATATTTTAAATTAAATTAATTTATATTCCAACACCAATAATGGTCTTGAGATAATACAAAATTGTGCATTCATTGGAGCTCATTTGGACACCAATGGTGCATTCATTTGCACCATTTTAGTGTCCTATTGGAGACAGGCTTGGTTGCACCAAACATGAGTTTTTGCAGGTTAGGAGAATTTTTATCTCAAGCCCCTTTCATTTCCTGCCTTCTAAACACGCCCATATAAAATACTTTGTGTAATCACGTGAACAATAATTCATACAAAATATGATTTAAAAAATAAAAAATAAAAACTCATTCATGTGATGCTTTACTAATTGCAGATAATGATGAGCCCTATAATATAGTTTAGTCAAATTATTTTTGTGAGGTAAGGGAGTTTCTGGTGCGAACATCAGGCATTAGCATGAAAGAAATTGTAGAATAGGATAACAATATAGTAATTATATTTTTCTACCTTAGCTATTTTTAACCCTTCACAACATCAGACATTATTGGCATGAAAGAAATTGTAGAATAGGATAACAATATCTTGGCTATTTGTAACCCTTCATATAATTTGTTATTTGCGTTGGGTTCTTCATTATATCATGGCAATAGTGTGTGTATACGTTATATAATATATGTGAGTAAATATTTATTCAAATTACCGGACTTTTAACCATTAATGTTGGATTACATCATAATTATAGATGTATACATTCTGAAAAAATTTTATATGGCCGTCAATACTAAAACTTTGGGGCTGGGGTATTAAAAATGTGAGATACAAGACAAAAGCTAGGTTTGGTCTTATCCTTTCAATGAGACCCACATTGAATAATTTGTTGTAATAATTGAAGGCCGCACACATCAATTCATTAATCCAAATGGAAACGAAAGCACATCAACAGAGAAGTGAGTTTCGCCATAAGAGTCGTGTTATATATGGTGACTCTTCTACACTTGAATCCAAGCAAGTCGGCGAGAAAGTGAAGATATTGTCGGCCACATAAGTATATTTTGATCATCTTATTTGTCATCATCTATTTCAAATGATGCGTAGGAAAAAAGAAAACATGATCTTTGTGTATATATAATTTTAAGGGTTATTTAGATAAAACGCATTATAGGGTTATGCGTTTGTGACTTTATCACTACACTAATACTCTGAGTTTCAATGTTATTGAAGTATTGTGTATGAACAAAATTCCCCTACACCAAACTTCCCCTACACCAAACTTAATTTTCGTGCGAGAGTATGTTTAATTCAAGTGATAAATATTTTATTCAAGAAATAAATTTTTTATAAGATATTTCATTCTTTGAGGAAATAAGTATTCTTTTGATAGATAAATTTTTTTTTCGAGAGATAAATCATTCTTTTGATAATAAATTCTTTTTTCGAGAAATAAATTATTAAAAAAGTATTTCATTCTTTCTAGAGGTAAGTCCTTTCGAGAGACATTTCATCCTTTCTATAGATAAGTCTTTCTTTTAATAAATGAGTTTTTCTTTTGAAAAATTGATAGTTTATTGGCATCTCACTCAATAATAAAAACCATACATGTGTCGAAGTATAACGGATGCATGATCGTCTCATAGAGAAGTTTACAATTGCTTTTACTAAATTGTGGTGTGAAATAAAGTGCAAAAAATTAAACCAAGAATTGAGAATGTTTTGAGAGATAAGTTGTTCTTTCGATAGCTAAGTTCTACTTTTGATAGGTAAATTATTAAAAAGATATTTCATTCTTTCTAAAGATAAGTCCTTTTGAGAGATAAATCTTTCTTTTAATAGATGAGTTTTTCTTTTAAAAGATTGATAATTTATTGGCATCTCACTCAATAATAAAACCCATACATATGTCATAATATAACGGATGCAAGATCGTCTCACAGAGAAGTTTATAATCGCTTTTACTAAATTATGGTGCGAAATAAAGTGCAAAAAATTAAATCAAGAATTGAGGACGCTTTGTATGAAAATTAAAACTACTAACAAATAAGAACATCATGCCAAACTCGACAAAGAAAGAAACAATGATAATGGAATGTTAGGTCCCCAATGCGTTGCATATTTTAATCAATTAAAAGCTAGCAATCCAATTAATTAACTTAATTCTTATTGGAGGCCCTTCTAATTAAGTCATGTGACTAAACCCTTAATTCCTAATCATTATATTTATGTAGCCATTCCAAGCAATAAATAGAAACCCGACAATACTAATACTTAGTGGGATTGGATTGTTACATGGGTTTGGGCTGGAATTGGACAATTTCGAATCCAAACCCAAGTTTGATAAGAGTCAAAACCAATCTCATACTTTTTTTATTTATGCTGCTACAGTATATTAAATCAAACCCAGCACAAGAAGTGGGATAAAGAGCAAAGGATTCATTTCTTCTTTTCACGTTCTCGTTCTTTTTGATTTTTGATTTTTTCTTTTTTCAAGTTAATATTAAATTAAATTATTTATTTTAAAAATCAGGTTAATATATTTATTAAATATTCTTAAAATATAATATTCTTGTAAATTAATTATAAAATAAATATTATTTTCTCTAAAATTGATTTTATATAGATATTTCTATCTGAGAATATAATTCAATATTTTATATTATTTTTCAAATTAATTTAAATATTTTAGTATATGGTATATTTATTTATTTAAAATTAATTTAATATGTTTACAAAAAAAATATTAAATAAAAATTTATTTTGGATAAATTAATTGAAAATAGGTTTGTTTATTTGCAAATATAATTTAATTACTTGAAATTGAATTTAATTAAAATTTTAACCTAATTTAATTTAATTTAAAATCTTTACAATAATTTTATTTTATTAAATTTAATTTATAATCATTTTATCTTATTTAAAAATTAATATATTTACTATTATATTAACAAATCTCAAACCCTTTTTAACACATACACACACACACACACCACACACATATATATATATGTAATATTTGTCCAACCCCAACAAACCAAACAAGAGAAAGTTTTTATTTCAATCTCATATTATATCAAATACATTATAGTACTAATTTATCGAATCCATTCAAATCAAATCCAATATTATTCAATCCAAACTTATGAAAATAAATCTAATCTAGTCACCACTTATGAAACAGGGCCTAAATCCTCAACACTTATGCCTATTGGTCCTAAGTGTTTTATATTGAAAAGAGCACCCATTAATATATCAGTTACTAGTCTAATTATCAATGGTCATGCATAACTAGGTTAACGTTCATTCCAAGGCCATTAAATTATATCAAGAGGTCTCTTAAATACTTTCTAACATCCAAGAATCCACTATCAGTGTTAAGTATAGAATTGGTCATTCAGACGCTCTATCTTAATAATGAAATTCACAATAAAATCAATGAATAAATTATAACTGGCTTGCATTCAAAGATAATCGAAACATACAAAACATTGGTTCCCTAACAAGATGTTTAGTCATACATATTCAATTGAAAACAAATACAAAAATAACATGGGAAGGAAAACACCATTAAGCTCTATTGAAAATTGTTTCCAATGCTCCTATTGTGGTCTTCTTGGTCAAGATTTCTTGCTTCTTCCCTTCGTCTCTTGTTGATCATTCAAACGGAATATGTGAACTTAGGAAAAAAATGGATGATGGTGACTGAAGTGTTTCTTCTTCTTGAATGGTGGCTAGGTCTGGGCCAACTCTCTTTAAAACTATTGAAAGGTGAGCTTATAAAGGGATGAAAACCTAGGCACAGCGATTGGTCGGAATTGCCACTTGAAAACACAACTAAAAACTTGGAATCGACATGGCATGACCTATGGGGACAACGATGAATGTTATGCACTTCCTCAAGATAGCTGACAAAGGATTCAACGACCTATGGTACAATAGTGAATGTCGATGAACCAAGGTTGACGCATAGGGTCAAGGACCCAACAACCTCCTTACGTAACTATAAACACATCTACCGCATGATGGTAGTCGAACTTTCAAAACACAAATTTGATCAAATTATACCTAAATTATGATATTTTATGTTCAATCACATAGCAATGCAATAAAACTATAAACACTACACAAAACTCATCAAAACTGCAAATTACTCAAGAAACAAGTTAAAAGAATAAGACTTAATGGTCCAAATAGGTACAAAAATATCTTGTCAGAGATAAGTCATTTTTTCAATAGATAAGTCCTTTTTTTCGACGAATCAGTTTTTTAAGAAATATGTCAATCTTTTAAGAAATAAATCATTCTTTCGAGAGACAATTTTTTCATGAAGTATTTTTTTATTTTTCTTCTCTTTCTACTTTTTTTCATTTTTTTAGATCTTTAAGTTATTCTTCTATATTCGATTTCTCTTTTGTTTCAATTTCTTACTTTTTAGATCTTTAGTTATTCTTTTAGATTCGAATATTCTTCCTCATCATTCACTTAAGAATTGATATATAAAAATGGTTAGAGGAAAGGAGAGAGAAACATAAAAGAAAGAAAAGAGAAAAAAAATGAAGGGGAGATGAAAGAGAAGACTCATGTTATGGCCAAAAATAGTACATGAGTTTCTAGCCTAATGAAACCTGAAATAGTAGCAAGCCTAAAGGCTCAAACAAGGAATAAAGTGTTATGAAGCCCACCGGTCTAAACATGTTTGGAGAAAAATAATTTTAGGTTAAGTAGAAACGTGGATTTTAAAAAACTTTTCCAAACAAAACATGTTTGATCGATGCTAATAATGATAATTCAATAATTTAAAATAAGATAAGATCGAATCTTATGTAACATGTGACATGATATGATCCCTTTTGATTTCAGATTCTTCATCATATGATTTGCTCACTATGACTCTTCATTAAGAAACCGTGTGTAGGCACGATCATAGAAGAATCGTTCACCTTATCTTTTCATAAAAGAAAATTTGGCAAAAAAATAAAACCATGAATAACAATCACAAAGGAGAGGTTCGGCCAAGCTTGAACTCTTTCTAAGGTTTTTAGTTTTCTTTCTTTGAATTAAGTGGCCAAGGAAAAGGAAGTTAGTTTGATTTTTCTTAACTGATTCCCAATATAAAACATCTTTTATATTGATCAATTTTGGATTTTCTAATTTTACAAGGAAACATATTTTCATGTCAATTAGAATATTCGATTTCCAATTTAGAAAATCCAATTCATAATTAGATGATCTTAATTTCCAAATTGGAAAATCGAATTAGTAATTAGATAATTTAATTTCAAATTAGAAAATCTAATTCATGGTTAGATGATCCTAGTTCCAAATTGGAAAATTTAATTCGTAATTAGATGATTCTATTTCCAACATAAAAAATCTAATTCTTAATTAGATGATTCCATTTCCAAATTAATTAATATTCATAATCTTTCATTAATTAGTATTTCCTTTTCGAATTCTTGACTATTTACTAATTTTAGTGATTCAAACATCATTATTAATTGGTAACATTACTAATATTCGAACTCATAACCTCTGGAATAAATAATTAAATAATTCATTATTCATAATACTAATTAAGTCTTAATTTAAATATCAATAGTATTTAAACATGAACGTAATAATATTACATCTGTAACACACATAATTGGACACTCCAATTTTATATATATATATAATTTTTTTTTTTCTCGTACCTTGTAATGAGTACGAGCTAGCAACCAGGACTAGAACGACCCATAATTTTAAGCTCCGTAATATCGAAATTATTAATTAAAGCTTTTTAATTAAATAATTCATCATTATTAATCTTAAAGTTACTCTACTAAAACCTAAGGTTATAATCTCAAAATTACAAATGTTTTACAACAATCTGAATTCTTTAGTATCCATTGATCTAATCATTGCATATGACTTGATCCCCTATAGTAGTTCATATATTAGAGCTAGGTCGTTAACATCCGTATAGCTCTCTAATAGTATCTTGTTCTTTTAATTATCACCGATTCTCTAATGAATAATATATCCATAATAACTTATGAATTTTACTCTTTATGTTTACTCAAAAACATAAAGTTGAGTGTTCTTTTATTATTCAACACCCCGAATCAACACTTAAAGGAACTACTCTCTACTTTTGTAAGAAATTAAGGGTGGATTCTGCTATTTATAGAATGCTCCCAATCACCCTATTAAATCATATCTTCAAAAGTACGAAATTTATTAACATAAATTTATAACAGTCTCGCCCATGTATGTGAATCAAAAGATAGGACCTAATGAATAGAAGTCTGTAATACACTCAAGATTAAAATAAATCCATATATAATCACTAGTTGATAAATATGATTTTCTTTGCTTAACAGATATTAATAAAAAATTCATTTTTATCTTGGTCTAGTCCTATATAACTCGATTACATAAGATGCCTCTATTTTCGTATTGTTAGATGAATGATTTTAGATAAAATCAATGTATCAAATATGAAATAGATTGCAGCTCTAAATTTACCACAAACAAAGTGTCTAGTTTTATTTGTTTTTTACGAACTCTTTAGATTACTACTCTCAAACTAAATCATCTTGTATATAACAATTATATATTTAATTTGAGACTACATAAGTAATCATGAATGTTACATAATATTTGTATAAAACAAACATTATAAAAATGTACATAAATAAGACAACACATATTTTATTTATTATTTATTTAAATGTTTACAAATTACAAGCTTTTAGAGTAAAAAATCTAATAATCTCTCACTTGTCTTAGAGCAGACTAAACATATCTTGTAATCCTAAACCCTCTAGGTGGCCTTAAAAAGCTTTTAGTCATTCAGGTTTTTGTAAACTGATCAACATGATTGACCGTTAATTGACGTTTTACTAGCAAGTGCATTAGGTCATGATGAGTAATCAAGTGATAATAATGACCATCGTTTCCCCGATGATTGGTTGAGTGGCTAAATATTGATTATAATTAAGATCTATATCTATTTGATAAATTAATTAGAGTGATGGTGAATTAACTACTATTATCTAAACTAACCAAATTAAATTCTAAAGATATTTTGCAACCTATAAGGCTCAATCAATGACAAGGTTTGGCTATGGTTTATGACTTGCCTTCATTTCTTTGAATGGATTTAGAAATATTATGTTAATGAAATTTAATTAAGTATATTGATAGCCATTTATCATAGTTGTTCTCATACATTCTCTCTGGAGATATATACAAACATACCCTCATCTAACCAAGCTTATCTCTCGATGGTCATGCATTAATCAAGAGGTTATTAAGGTCAAGATACCAATTAGTGATATAAAGGAGGATTAATATATTTCTATCTAACCTTAACCTAGGGTAAACATTTCATTAAACATGTTACGTGCATCTTCGTTTGGCCTCAACATACAAAACTTCAAATCATATATGGTGATAAGGCACATACAAGCATTAAGAATAGAAATATTTACTCAATACAACACAATTTATCTCATGAAAATCCAAAAATTAATCTATTCATGTTAATCAAGGTACATCTAAACCCTAGCCATAAAGCGTTCTAGTTCGTATTTGAAACTTTAATGGGTTCAAACATAGATAATCTAAGTTCAAATACAACAAGTAAAAGAGAAAAGTAAGAAAGACTCTTGAAGTCTCCTTATTTAGATAAACTCTAGTGCACCCGACAAACAAACACGAGTTATCCTTGCAATAGCAGATAAAACTACTAGTTAAAAACACCCAATAGCTTATTGATATAAGGCTATCAAATAATTAACATACATGACATGAGTCCATAAAAATCTTAGGGATAGCAATACAAGTGGTTCAAAGAGAACATGTCAATACCCAGCCTCCATCACTATGAACTAGCTCTGGCCTCTACAGTGTGGCTTAACCGGGACACTGCAACACCTAACCCCTATATACTTTACCTTATGGAATACCATGCAGTTTAAGAAGGACATGACAATACCTTCTTTTCACCACATCCCTCCAAGGGCAAAGGTATAACCAATATTAGGTGGTTTAAGGACGACATGATAACACTTTGTCTCCGCTACCATACAATATTTGGATGGCTCCAGCCTCCACCTTGTGGTATGTTAATTGAGCTTTAAGGAGGGCATGACAACACCCATCCTCTGTCACATCCTTCTAGGGTAAGGACACATCCCTCCAAAGACGCAATGTCACAACCAATATGAATATTCATGGCACAAGTCTATTAAAATTTAAAGTGGCAATAGACTTTATAAATAAGAAGCCCCACAAGTAGCTAACCCTACCAACGAGCAACTCTACTAGTGGGCAACTCAATAAGTGAGCAAAGTCTACCAAGGGGTAACTCCACAAGTAGGTAACCCAGTAAGCGAGCAGCTCCACAAGTGGATAGTTCTGCACACAAGCACAATTTTATATCCGGGCCACTTCACAAGCGGGTAGCTAGCGGACAAACAATTCACAGGCAAACTATTCCATGAAAGGGAACAAGAATGTGATCAAACAACCTCGCAAGAAAAACCACTTGAGAGGAATCTATGAACAAACACTCCTGACAAGCATAAAGCTTGATAAGAATTACATCACAATTACTTCTATCAGTTTGTGAGAACTCAGGTACTTGTACAAATGCTTGCTTTGCCTTTTCAAAGGCTTTCTTATAATTCTTAAAATCTTAGAAAAAATTACATGTGGTTTTTGCTTGAGTGATGATCATCTTGATATGGGTTATCTTGCCTGTTGTAATTAAATACATATTTATTTGTTAACATTAGAAATGAATTAGACATTATTGAAGTCTAAAGAAACTTAAAAAATCAGAGAGTAGCTAGAGCATATATGCTTAGGAAATTCTGAAACTATTGATCAATCAAGATCTTATAATTATTAACAGATATTGGATTTCGGTAATTTCATTTTAAGTAACAAAGAACCCAAGGTGAAAATGGGTATGATCTAATTAATTAATAATCAGGACTTGGAATTGACTTCAATAGTTGAACTGTCTTGAGGTAAAGAAGCTGGAATTATAGTGGCTATGGACTTGAGTGTTGCACATTCATCACTATTAACAATTGTTTCTTGTACATTTGTCTGAGCCTGAGCTTGAGCTTGCATTTTCTTGTACTCCTTTGATTTTGCCCACAAAAATGCATATAATCCAACTATAATCAAAAGTGAACCCAGCAAACTGAAAACATCAACCAATGTTAGCATAAATACGTTTAATTATATAAAAAAAAAAAAAATAGAGAGAGAGAAGGAAGTCATAGACTCATATATACCTTCCAAGAGTAATAGGTTCACCGAAAATGAGAGCTTCAAAAAAGGCCGTGAAAATGAGAGCAAGTGGATTGAACATTGGAGGATAAGTTGGACCTCTCTTTGGAATCACCCATGTTATCAGACAAAATGTTGCAGCTGTGGCTAATGCTCCCTGCGCAATTCATATTGATGAAAATCGTGTGAGGTACTAAAAAATGAGTGAGCTTTAAAAATTAATGATACTGGAAGACTATAATTGAATATTTTTTAGCACATTCAATTGTCATGAACTAAAGTTGCTGAAAAAGAAAATTGTTAGTTACAATCATTGCTTTCATGGACAAACTATTTTCTTTGCAAACTATAGTTCAAACAACTAAAATATTCATTTCAGTGTTTCAGTGTTTTTTCCATTACTCACCCCGTTTTGAGTTAGAAAAAAAAAATCTCGTTGGCCTTAACTTCTTAAGTTATCTCTTTAGAAATAACTTGTCAAAACAGTCGTTGTAAAAGGGATGTTAACGGATTTAATCTTACATAAAGTGAATGAACTTTAAAACGAAGATTTTTTTCAAAAACCTTACCGAGTAAACTATTGTAATGAGTTGCAGATTCCATCCTAATTGCCATGAAGTTTTATTTCTATCCATGCACAATCCTATTACCATTGATTGCAAAGATGTTATCATGCAAGTCAGCATCGTTGATGTGAATTTGAATGGAAATATTTTCTGCAGTTTTACCTGTTGACAACATAATACAAAAATTAATTCACTAAAAATAAAAGCATTAATAGTTTTGAAATTTTTTTAGAGTTTTTAGTTTTCTTTTATTGGGAAAACGTAAAAAAGAAAATTGTATTTGAATTAATGAGGCATAAAAATACCTGCACCATGTACCAAGTAGCATAACACAAGACACTGCCCATCAGCATAAACGTGCCCCTTGTCCAGTGCCGCTTCGATGGGTTGATTGTGATACTAGGGTTATGAATTTTTGGGTGACCGAATTGAATTAAATCTTTTCCCTTATAAAGACTTGTGGTCAATGCTCCTCCCACACATATAATCGCTCCCAATGTTTTCAATTTTCCTTCTATAGTATTCAATCTTAATTTTTCTATTCTGTATAAAAAAATCCTTAATTAATGATATTAAGACGCATTAGATAGATCAAATTCAACACAAATACTAACGTGAATTTAAAAGTGAAAATTTTACTTTAATCCCTAAGTTTTGGTGAAATATTACTTTTTTCACTCACAAATGCATTTTCAGTCCTCACTATCTTTAATGTTTTAAAAATTCATCAAATTGGTTTCTCTAAAAAAAAATTAAAAAAAAAAAAAAGCTAATAGTTACCTGTCACAGAATACTTACAAAGATCAAAATACCTTTAATCATTTAACTTTTATTTTATTAAATTAAAACAAAAAATTAATAAAATAAAAAAAACTTTAAATCTCCACCATCAATCATGTTGTGATGGTTAGTGGAGATTTAATTTAAAAATAAAAAATTTAATTAAAAATTATATTTCAAAACTAAAAATTAAAATCAAAAAAAAAATTGAAATCTCTACCATCCATTACAATTATGGATGGTAGAGATTTCATGTAAACAAATAAAAATTTCTTATTTTTGAAAAAAAAAATGAAAAATTATACAAAAATGAAGGGAAAGTTGAATGTTTGAACCAAATTTGAAGATCTAAATTGGAAAACCCAAATCTTTAAATCCAAAAGAAAAAAATAAAAAATACTCAATCAATCCAAGACCTTTTTCATGTGAGAATCAAAAAATTCCCCACGACATGAATTCATCGAAAAACCAAAATAAACAAGCAATTCATATAAACAAAACCTATTATATCACCACATCTTTCAGTCTTGCATCATAACAAATCCTCTACACACTAAAATCACAAATCAAACCTTTATCCATCCAATTCCACCAATAAAGAAATGAAACCTTAACAAATCATTGATCAACAATAATAAAAATCAA
Organism: Nephelium lappaceum; assembly: GCA_021234005.1. Taxonomy (NCBI): domain Eukaryota; kingdom Viridiplantae; phylum Streptophyta; class Magnoliopsida; order Sapindales; family Sapindaceae; genus Nephelium; species Nephelium lappaceum. The sequence continues at coordinate 6,138 of JAIZFV010000218.1, read as the reverse complement.
CAATCTACAAAAAAAAAAAAAATAGAAACCTTAAACCAGAGATCCAACCAATAGAGAGAATAAAATGATGAGGATAAGATTGAAGAGAGTGGCCTAATCAACTTTGACAAACTCAACATCCTAGACCTGGAGCTCGTCATCAAACTCTAGTTCTAGGATTCAATCAAACCCAAAACATGAGGCTCTAGGGTTCGATCGAACCCAGAGCATAAAGATTAAGGAATCAAGGGTTTGGGAGAGGTAGGAAACAAAGGAATCGGAGGAGATGAAAATGTGGAGAGTGGACAACTTGAAGGAAATTAAGGGAGGGAGGCAACGACAGAGAAGTTGATCTCTGTTTGTTTAAAGAGAATTGAGAGGAACTAATTAGGGATTTTGATGGCAGAGAGATGAACTAATCACGGAGAAGGCATAAATTTTTATTTTTATTTTTTTTTAATTTGTTATTCTAGTGGTTGTTTTGTTTATTTATTTATTATTATTATTATATTATTTTCCTAAAGGATAAAGTTAGATGATTAGGGATTTTGAAGGCAGAGAGATTAACTGATTAAGAGAAGACATGCTAAAAAACAAAAAATTCTAGTTTTTGTTTTTTTGTTTTTTGTTTTTTGTTTTTTTTTTTAAAAAAAAATGAAGCTAGATGAAGGATTTGACTTCAACCTAGATCTTCAGTGAAAATCTAGTTCGAAACCCAAGTCCATAAAGTTCTAGGTTATTCACCCAAATGAAGATCTTGATTGTTCGAACCTAGATCTTCATCTAGGTGTTTCATTTATAATTTTTCTTTTTCTTTTTAAAAAAAAATGGTTTTTAAATTTTGAATTGATCCACCCTTTTTTTTAACCCTAATCACCATCCATCAGAATTTTGATGGATGGTGGAGATCTAAAGGTTTTTTTTTTTTAACATATTTTTTTATTAATTCCAAATAACTAGTGAAACAATACCAAAATATCATTTCAACTGTTAAGTTTGACTAACGGTCAACCGATAGAATGATTAATTCGTTGAATTTTTCAAACTTTAGGAATGACAAAGACTAAAAACACAATCGTAAATAAATAAATATATATATATTTCATCAAAACATACTTTAAATTGAATGCAATCATACCAAGGAATCAATTCTATGTTTTTCTATTTAAAATTAGAACTGATATAATATCTAAGTCTAAACAAAGCTAGGAAAATTATAAAAGGGGAAAATTAAAACTTGGAGAAAAATATATATTACCGGGCAATGACGCTAAAAATGAATGTGAAAATTGGAATTAAGTTGAGGAAGTTGACAGCATATGTAGCGGAGGTGTCTCGAAGACCATAGTAATATAGTCCCATGGCTCCTGTCATGCTACAAAATAGATTAAAAGGATGTAAAATGTCGAATTCTCATATCATATATAGTTTTCATTTAGACTAATATAATAGATAATTTATAATATGATATAAGAAGGATGTGGTAGTTATAAATTATTTAGTCATAGTATAGAGAAAAGGGTTTGCTTTATGTAGTGTTATTCTAAAATAGTAGATTCAGTTCTGACGCGCGTTCTTTAAAGCTACGTACTGAACATTATAAAACTTGTTGTAACAAATTGGTTGAAAAGACGTTGGATACAAAATTTGATTGGTATGTTATTTTTCAACATTTGTTCAACTTTATCCGATCCCATAAAATTTTTATACCATACGTGTTATACATTTTAATTGGACAACAGTACTATAAACGGCATGTTAAAAGTGTTCTACGCAAAATTTTCTCCTAGTAATGAATGAATAAACCCATTGATGTATCCAACAAAACTAACTAAGCTTAATTTTCATGCTACATCATGAACTATAAGTGGAATTAGTATGCCCAAATCATGCCTTAATTACGACTAATCATGGTATAAATATTGTTATTATGCACAAATAAAGCACTCAACAAACACAGTTACGTATACAATATAAACAAAATTCTTAAAAAATGCTGTTCCTCCTCACTCACACTCTTTTCATACACACACACTTTATTATCCATCCGGATATTATGATCTCACTTGAGTGTTACAATACAAATTCATGAATTTTATAATTTTCAATTTATCTTACTGGTTAGATAAAGTTGTTTAATCGGTAAGATAACCAAATCTTTTTTAATTATTCATAAATAAATTATGTAAATATGCTCTACATATAATTATTAATTGCATTTACTATATTTTCATAGGTAGGACATTATAATTGGAATAATAAAGTAAAGTCCATCACGCAAATCAAAAATCAACTAATTTGGCCAATAATAATAAATACTGTAATTTGTTTCTTATATAAGAACTGCGTTTAATATAATTTGATTGGAATGAAACTAAACTAAATTATCATTGGATTAAGTAGATAAATCAATCACTCAAACCCCAAAACAAAAAAAAAAAAAAGTGGAAACTAATTATACGGAAAAACAGAAAAAAAAAAAACATTTTCTTTCTTAATTGACATAAAATTCAAAACAATAATAAAGTGAAAACTATTTATATCAAAATAAAGAATAAAAACGTTTTCCTTTTTGATTGACATGAAATTGAAAATAAACTTACCCAGTTAAGGCATTGATGGAGAGCCAAAAAAGCAATGACCACGTAAACTTCTTTGGGAGTTTTCTGCAAATACGATTACACATTTTTAGGCTTCAGTTTCGGAAACGTGTGGTTACTAAAACCATCAAATAAAAAAAAATCACACAGAAACAGAAACAGAAACCCTAAAAAGGTAGGCAAATTAAGAAGACGAAGAAGGGTACACAAACCGCAAACCTTTCGGAGAAGAAAGCAAAAGGAGACACACAAACAGCAGCAACGACATGTCGATAGGTGAGTAGTGCGAATATGAAGGTGCCTTCACGGAGAATCACTTTGGAGAGGAGTTGCAGCCCCGTCGCGAACACTTGCACCATCAACATGCTTATGAAAACTTGAGACCAACCAATCCATTTTTTCACCAATTCAACTGCACCCATCTCTAGATGACTCTCAGTGATCTTCTCTTTAGAATGATTAAGTTGACAAAATTGTCCAAAATAGGGGAAAAAGAAAGTTAAGAAACCAATCAGTACTGTGTGTGAGAGGAGACCTAGACACTTGTATCTCTCTCTTGGGTTTTCTTTTTTTGACTTTTTGAAATCTCTCTTGGGTTTTCTTTTTTTGACTTTTTTGAAATATCTCTCTAGGGTTTTCACTAGCTCTGCTTGGTATATATTTTGGAAAATTGCCACACGAGCTCTCTTGGATGTTGTAAAATAAATATTTATATGCAAAAGTATACCTATTGTACAAGGAAGAGTGATATTGGGAGGCTGTTATAAAGGAGATATACTTTTAAATTTTTTAAATGTTTAATTTTGTGTGCCATTGGATTTGAAACTAGTTTTCGTCCTAATATTATTGTTGACGTTGGCTCAACAAAGCAACATGACTCTTATGTGCTCATATAGCAAATTTAAAGTACTCTTTGTGCAAGGCAGATAAAGAGCTGCAATATATAGCAATGATCCCCTAGGATCCGGACTAGTCATTTCTACCTTTGGCTCAAGATCATGACCGTGATTGAAACTAGATTTTTTTTTCTTGGTCATATAGGACAATGCATGCATTGGTGATGATCTTGAGCACTTATTAGTGTCTCAGATGGGCAAGTATTGGGAGGCTATTTTGAGATACAAGACCAGTAACTTTACATGAGTGTGTATAAATATGAACGTGAAACAGAATAAAGAGAAAAAAATTAATAAATATAGTAATTGTATTAATTGTATATGTGCATATGATAACGTTTTTGATTAATTTTATCACAATCTCATAGTTTAACAAAGATCTATACACTTTTTTGTTTTGTTACACATGTGACGATGATAGAGTATTATGATTGTATTTTGACACTTTTAAACAACAAATCTTTCTTTTCCAAACAAAAAAAAAAAAAAAACAATATATCTTCTCTTACAAGTTACACAAAAATCTTCCAAAATTGTTAGCTAATGTTTTGAGCTTTTAAATCAATAAATCTTCCTTTGCAAAATAATATATAATAATAATAAATAATTTCAGCACCCAATGCAGTTTAATAATAAAAAGCCCTCATTCATGCTATAACATTTAATCTTAACATGTACAAGCAAACTCTTGATTATTAATGTTAGCAAATTATGGATTAACTTGTAATGAAGGCTTTTAAAATCAGGTATACTTGATTTAGAAAGTATAAATCAAAAAATCAAATTTATCTATTGCATTTGAATTAAATAGGAGAGAGAATTTATTTTAGGGGAGAGAATGCAATAAATAATTTGATTGATTGGTCCTTACTTTTTAAATCATGTATACTTTATAAAAGTATTAAACTTGTAATTACATATATAAAACTAAAATAAAATGTCCGGTAAACTTTCATTATTACTTTTTGTTTTTTTTTTTTAACTTTTATTATTAAAACCTAAATAGTCACATGTGATTTAGTTAACTGTTATCTTTTCATGTTAATTAATGACAGTGTCAAGCACACATTTTGATACTAACACGAACTCTAAATCTTACTTGGATGTGAAAACTCAACACGTAGATGTTAATTTAAACTTTTTAATTATTCAATAAAAAACTTTCTTATATATATTGAAAAAGTCTACCTTTTCATGACTCTACATCCAAATCTTAACTGATCAAGATTTTCGATTGTAAAAGAAAACTTCTAAACGTGCCTTAATTACCTCATATACGTTTGACATGGTTTGCTGTAGTAGATCTTTTAGGTGATTTGTGTGAAAATATCCGAAGCAAAATGTAATCTATTTCTTGCTTTTTGTGAACATATATACAAATGTCAAAAACCCAATAGTAATTTGTGGAAATGTGTATTATTATGATCTCATGCGTATATAGTTTGTGCATATTTGTGTCTTTTATGGCTCCATTTGGCACGCGGGCTTGGAATGGAATGAATTGATTAAATTGGATTGAATGGATTGGATGGAATGGAAAATCATCATTTCATGTTTGGTAAAACTTGGGATTGGATAAAAATTATACCATATCAGTTTTGGTATAGATTGGATTGGATTGAAATAATTAATTTAATTTTTTTATTATATAAAATTAATTTTATAAAAAATCTAAAAACAAAAACAAAAACATCTCCCACAAGTTCAACTTCATCAACCCACTTCATCAATATCATCATCTCCCACAATTCTACATCATCAACACACAATTCATCAATATCCTCGATCAATTCAGTCAACATCATCATCTCCTATAACAACATCATCTTCAATAACTTAAATCATAACATACACACACACAAAAAAAAAAAAAAAAAAAAAAAAGATTGAAACTGGTTATGGTTGGGGCAACCCAGACCGCATTTGGTTCTGGCATTCGGCAAACCCAGAACCAGATGCGTGAAAGAAGAAGAGACAGAAGGAAGAAGAGAGCTTCCTAGGCGTGCCGCGTGAGAGGAAAACGTGAGAAAAATAAATGGAGAGAAAAAAAAAATTATAAAATCAAATCCAATCTCATCCCCACCCAATGACATGGGTGGGGTGGGTGGATTGAAAATGACAAAAGAGTGGGATTGGATGAGAGGTTGGGATTCCAAAAATCCCAATCTCATCCATTTTAATTGCTCACCAAACATGAGATTTGGGATGTTAGGATTTTTGAATTTCAAATCTCATGCACCAAACACTGCCTATAGATTTTTTAAACATGATGATTTTTGTGTGCAAATTCCATAACTTGACACCACCATATATAAAATTTACCAAGTTTGATACAAAGAATAAATCTTACAAACTTTTAGATATGCAAGTCACCATTTGTAAATCCTATGCGGATCTCACCTCATGAGAAAGATCAAAGATCTTCTCCATAATGCTAGGAGATCTATCTTGCGGATCTCCTTCATGCCAATGGAAGCAAAAAAGTTTTCTTGTAGTTCAAAATGTTAAATACATACAAGTACAAGATGATTGTTGGATTCAAACTGGAACATGAACTTCGAACTTTTAATAAGAAGATTCGAATCATATTTATTTTGATCAATAAATTTTCATTTATTATTATTTTTTTTTACCAAGCAATGTCACATTTGGTTCTGGTCTGT
>JAIZFV010000217.1:0-34372 GCA_021234005.1 Nephelium lappaceum | reverse complement strand
GGAGTAGCTCCCTTCTATCCTCTCTTGAGAATCTCTGCAAACTTGGCAAATCTTCAATTATAAGCCTCTTTAAAGATAGGAATCCTGCGATCGTTCCATCAGTTTGATCATTATCATCAATATACACAACTTGACTCATTCTGCATAAAATAAGAGTACAGAGAGAAGGTAGTAGTGTTAAAGGAGGAAGAGAACAGTTTTGACAGTCTAAGAGCTCAATGTGAACAACCATGCAAATGAAAGTGTCGAAGATTCTTTAGGAGTCTCATATGCTTTGGTAGCTTTTGAAGATAGTAGCAATCTTCCAATCTCAAAGTTTGCAAATTATACAAGGTAGTAATTGATTCAGGAAGCTTTTTGATTTTAGTGTGAGAAAGATCTAAATACCTTAGATGTGGTAAACGACTAATTGAAGATGATAACTTTGTCAATTTAGCCTTCCTTACACTAAGTACTCTTAATGAACTTAACCTGGAGAAGTCATAAGAAACCTCATAGTGATAGCCAAATTTATTATGCACTATGAATGTCCTTAAGGTTTCAACTTGATATAGAGATTTAAGAAAGGAACATGAAGACATCTCTCTATCCATCACCGCGAAATGAGTTCTTTTTGAGATATTTGTTGAGCTTGCAACCATTTTATTAAAGCATTCATCCTCCATGATAGATTGTGCAAGATCGTGAATAAGGTCATGCATTTTAAATCCTTTAATATTGCCAAAATCATCTTCCTTAGGTTCTTGTAAGAAAGACTGCCAACACAATTCATTACAGATTTCATTACCAATAACTTCAGGATTCAACATTCCAGTAAAAGGAATAAATCCATTGGCCATCCAAAGTTGAATTAACAATTCTCTTTCAATAAAAAAATCCTTTGGAAAGACAACACAATAAGCAAAATATTGTTTTAATTGTGATGATAAATTAGAGTAACTTAACCGTAAATCTGACATAATTGAAAGTTTATCTTGAGGGAAATTCCAAAGTTTACTTTCCAACAAAAAGCCACTGGTTTTCCTCACTTTTGTAGCTCATCATGCTTCCTAAAGACTTTATAGCTAAAGGCACACCTCCACACTTCTTCACTATTTCCTTTCCTAATGCTATGAGGTTTGGGCGTTCTTCTATATCTCTAAATGCACGTTCCTTGAATAATGACCAACAATCATCATCGGTTAAACCAAACAATTGATGTTGAAGCATTGTTCCCATAATTGACGTAACTGTTTTGATACGAGTAGTGACAATTATGGAAGAACCTCTTGATCCACAATTCAAAACATACTTTAACCTATCCCACTTTTCTTGATCTTCATTCCACACATCATCAAGAACAAGCAAATACCTTTTCTCATGTAGTTTTTCTTCAAGGCATCTTTGCAGAGGGTCTGAATTCAAGTCTTGACAAGTGGTTTCAGTTACAGATTCAATTATATCTTTTATTATTCCTCGCACATTGAAATCCTCAGAAACACAAACCCAAATTCTTAACTCAAAATGACTCCTAATTTCTCATAATTGAAGATCATTTGAGCAAGTGTTGTCTTTCCAACCCCTCCTAAACCAACAATAGGATACACCAAAGTGCCGTCAAAACTAGCAAATTTCTCCACCAAACACTCAATAACTCTTTCTTTATCTTCATCTCTTCCGTATACTTTAGATTGAGTAAGGATGGAACCGGTTTGACGGTTTTCTATGACATCATTACGTCTCTCAGCGCCTCCCTCTATCAAATGAAATTTCGAACGCTCTTCAGCAATCTCATCTAACCTCTTTCTTATGTCTCTTATCCTACCACCAATCTTGTGACGAAACAATATGTTATGCGGATGCAAACAACTCAATAAAGAACTGTGTACCTAGTTTATCAAGCTTGAATCTTGACCATAAGACTCTAACCGAGCAGCTTCTGTGGCACACTCATCCAAGATGTCATCAACCTTGTAAGCTGCAGCTTTGAGCTTCCGCAACCAGTTCTGAAGTGCCTTGTTTTTTACTTGCTTCTCCTCTGCATCTTCTAGCACAGCCTCAACAGTTGAGAGCAAGCTTGAAAGTCTCTCCATCTCTTTGTCAACACCCCAGATCAAGCCAACCTCCTTTTGGATTAGCATATCCAGTTTCTTCAGCGTCAACTGAAGTAAACCATCAGCCATTTTCACTTTCGAAGTTGGAAAATCCAAAGCTTTTCCGAGAGATCAGTGATTGCAAATAGACAATGTTTGGCCTGAGAAGCCACTATAGCAAGGACTTGTGTGTACTAGTTTCTGGCAAGTCAATATGAATCATTGCCTATGCCAATGACAAAGCAAAACTATATTGTTATGGAAATTTCAATGAAGTAGGTAAAGCAAAAGTATCCACCAGAGTAAAAATATAGAGACCCACAAAACTTCATTTAAAAAAACACATAACCAATCAAAAATCACATTTTGTTTAAATAATTAAGGTTATATATATATATATATATATATATGAATCATTGCCTATGCCAATGACAAAGCAAAAGTATAGTGTTATGGAAATTTCAATGAAGCAGGTAAAGCAAAAGTATTAAGTATCCACCAGAGTAAAACTATAGAGACCCACAAAACTTCATTAATAAAAAACATGAAAGCCTATCAAAAATCACATTTTGTTTAAATAATTAAGTTTATACATATATAACACTTTAATATGATTTAATTTATAAAAAATTAGAAAATTTGTGACTAATTATTCATGGGTGATGTGAAAGTACTCCTCCACTATAGTCTACTTAAATGGATTTTTTTTTAATTTTATTATTGAGCACCAAGTCAAAATACTATCGAGATCAATTAAGATAAAACTTTGAAGCACAAATCGAATCTCTACTTTTTGAAGTCAGAAAAAGTAACCTACATAGAATGAAAAAACTATTTATATATATAAGTGGGAGAAATGCATTTTTTTTATTTTATTATTGAGCACCAAATCAAAATACTATCGAGATCAATTAAGATAAAACTTTGAAACACAAATCGAATCTTTACTTTTAGAAGTCAGAAAAAAGTAACCTAAATTAAGATAAAACTTTGAAGCACAAATCGAATCTCTACTTTTAGAAGTCAAAAAAAGTAACCTACATAGAATGAAAAAACTATCCATATATTAAGTGGGAGAAATGCACTTTGAATCCAAACACTTGCGCAGGTGCATAGGTGAGAGGTGGCCTTGAACAACTGAGCCACCCCTGCTTTGTGCAATCTACCGTCCACATATATGACTTGATTACAAATTTTGGGCTGATTCATCGTATTGCCTGATATGAAAACGACATCGTTTCAGGATTGAAACTCTTCTCACAGTCTTACTCGCTACACTGCGTCATCTTTTTCTCGAGTAACTACTGGACACTACAACACCACCACCTTCTATGCTCCAAACAAAAAATTGGATAATAAACAAACAATAACGAACTCGTGAGACGATTTTATTTTCTCAATTTCTCTCTCAATCTGCACCAAAATATTGCCGATTCGATGCCGATTCCTTCAATTTCTCTCCTCCGTCACCGGTCACCGATCCTCACCAACCTTCTCGGCCGCGTCAACCACCGTCGCCTCCCGATCGTCGTCGTCGCTGCCGCCAAGCACCAGCAGCAGAAGCCCTACAACGCGAACAAGAACCTCCTGAGAGCGAAGCAACACACCTCGAAAGAGTACTCATCGCTGGCTCCGGTTCTGTCGCCGGAAGAGAAGCCGGAGCTGACGGAGTCGCAGGCGATGGGGACGGTGGCGGCGTCGCAGGCGAACTTCATGCGAGTGATTGTCCAGTCGGAGGCGGCTTCTGGAAGCGGAGTGGAGCTGCTCTGCGTGGTCAGGGCGCTGTTGAAGAAGATAAAACGGCGCGTTTTGGTTGGGGACAAGGTGGTGGTGGGTTCGATTGATTGGGTGGCCCGCATGGGGCCATGCACAGGGCAATGGGCACTGAGGCATGATCGAGAAATGTGTTCAAGCGGGAGTACGGAGATTCTGGACCCTCCGGTGGCGAATGTGGACCACTTGCTCGTGTTTTTCTCCATGGACCAGCCAAGCTCGAGCCCTTCACGTTGACGAGGTTCTTGGTCGAGGCTGAGTCCACTCGGATTCCACTTACTCTCGCTTTGAATAAAGTTGAGCTTGTCGATGAAGAGGTATGCTTGATTTTGTTGTCAGAGTCAACCCGAGTCTCATGTTGTCTCGATAGTCAGTTCAGCACAGTTGGACGTACTCGGTCGAGTCAAGATAATCTTGACTCGATTGTCGAGTCAAAGGAATATATGAAGTTAATATGTAAATTTTTGTTGATATGAAAAATCTTTTGGCTCTGTAGACACTGGTTGGATGGAAGACTAGGTTGCGGAGTTGGGGCTATGAACCACTTTTTTGCAGTGTAGAAGCGAAACTTGGACTTGATTCTCTTGCATCAAATTTGAAAGATCAAATGACGGTGATCGTGGGTCCAAGTGGAGTAGGAAAGTCTAGTCTCATTAATGCTTTGAGAAGCAACCCCAGCGATCCTGAAGGGGAGAATTGGTTTGAACCTGTGGGTTTGAATTTGTGGTTTCAATCGGGGTTTAGCTACCTAACAGATTGGATAAGATTACCCATCAGTAACAAACCTTCCAGGTTGCTTTGTTATTGATAGATAATCTTACCCGATCAGTAAATTAGCAAAACTCTTCTTTTCGATTTATGTTTGATCCAAGTTGTATTATTTATTTGTCCGTTGTGAATTTCTATTTTCAGATTTTAGGAAGCAAGTGGTTTGAAGATCAGCGAGTTAGGGAAGTTTCAACGAGGAGTGGCAGAGGGAAACACACCACTCGCCATGTTTCTTTGCTTCCGTTAAGTGCAGGGGTTATCTTGCCGATACCTGGTTTTAACCAGCCAAGTTTATTGAAAGTAACGAAGCAATCTCTTGCAGAAGCTTTCCCAGAGGTCTGTTGATGCCTCTTTTATCCGGTCACCTCTTGGTTTTGTTTCTTCAGTTGATGGTTTTCTCCTTTTTCATATTTTCTCTTCAGATTCAGAAAATGCTAAAAGAGAATGAGCCTGCAAAATGTGCATTCAATGATTGCTTGCATGTTGGTGAACCTGGATGCGTTGTGAAAGGGGATTGGGAAAGATATCAATACTATTTTCAACTTCTTGATGAGATCAGAATCAGAGAAGAGTTTCAGTTGAGGACATTTGGAACTAAAAGAGAGGGTGATGTAAGGTATGGTAGATTGGATGTGGAATAATTATAGAAACACTATGATCTACAAACTTGTTGAATCAATATTTTGAAGTAAATGATGTTCAATTAACTTATGGTTGACCAACTTTTAGAAATGTAATTCAGATAGTTGTTAACTTCTGCTTCCACGATGTTAATTTTTGCCTGTAGGTTTAAAGTGGGAGATATGGGGTGTCCAGCAAGCCGAGCCACGATTAGAACCGAAGAAGAAGCACAGGAGACAATCTCGCTAAAGAGGATAAATCAGTCGATACTAGATGAGCTGGATGACGATGATGAAGACTTGGACTTGAAAACTGATCCCGTTTTGCGAGCTTTAAGAAATGAAAACCAGTAAAAGGTTTATTGGCTCCTAATTATTCCTTGTAAATGATAGTTCTTTGACTCACTTTTTCGTTTTCGTTTTACTGCGGTTAAACTGGATTTACCAGCAAAAAGTGCAAAATCATATTTGTAAGTGTTTCCTACTTGTAAATCACTGTGATTCTACGTGCTAATTGGAGTTTGAGAAAACCAAGCTGATGTCAATGGCGTAAGAGAGGTTTTCAGGCCGAACACCATTCTTGTTACTGGGTGCATGTCCAACTATGCAGATTATTTTAAACTAGTGACTAGTGATGATTTAGTTAACAAAATCTTGAAGAAGTCTGTATCCATATCACAGGAGACACCCCTTCTGAAGGAGCAAAGGGAAGCTCTCATGATGGCTTGTAGTTTGTTCAAAAGGTCTCATGCTATACGTTTCTTTTTCGCCATTCAAGGACTGCTAAATGAAACTAATCATTCTCTCTTTCCTCGGCAGTAATATTTAAATGTAGGCCCATGGGTGTGGTTTTATTCGAGGCTCTGTTTCATTTCAAATTGGCTATTTCGCCAAAATTTAGTCCATCTGATCCCCATCATTGGCTCAACTGTGGCTCTAAAGCTAACACATACAGGCTGAAGATCAAAGATAGTGATATAAATATGGTTAGAATTTTAAACCCAGAGAACAGCCAGTGACATCGCAAATAGTCTCTAACAAGAAGCTCAAAACTTCTACAATCTTTATGTCAGGTTAATTGCATGAATCAATTGTTCCCTGTAATTTGTTGTCAATCAACAATACTTCGACATTTACGCCTAAGAAACTAGGCAAATGGTTGTATCTGACATTGACTATCTAGCGACAAGAATTACTAACACACTACCTTTCTGCATGATCTGTCAACAAGACTCTCAAAGAAAGTTTGAAGAACCAATACCAGAAACTGTAAAACCAGGTATGGGTGAAGCCATATAAAACTACAACATTCGCTCTTTATTCGAACCACATCAAGAATCACTTTCCTCAGTCTATAATGGCTGCTATTTCAGGAGTACATTTATCATCCTTCACATAAAAAGCCATGATAACTTTTCAACAAACAAGCTATCTAATCTTCAAGAGCAAAGAAACCATCACATAATCACCACAAAAGCCATATCACAAGGATCAAATAGCATCCTCTTTAATTGAAACTTAATATCACTATGGAGGACGACAAATTTTCTAATAACATTAACGGGAAGACAGACATTTCAACATAATTATCAGGAGAACTCGACTTCCTATTTCTCCAGCATTACGAAAAAATAATACAGAAAGAGAGTAATAATAAGATAGCAAGCATCTGACACTTATATAAATGCTGTGAAAATTCTTTTTAGTTGTTCTCTATAAAGGTACGAAGATTTGGGCAAGCAAAGCAAGTGTATTTTATTATCCTTCCATACAAGAAACTCAACATCAAAGCCTGAATCATAAAAATCCTAGCAAAATGCTAACATCCATAATCCTATCAATAACATTTATTTCTTGGAGGATTTTTCTTCGAAGGAACAGCTAGCTGTGGCTTGGGATGCTTTTCTGCTTCGCTTGGATCCAACCACTTGAGAGGGTTGCGATTGAAGAAAGGCCAGTTTGGGACAAGTAACCAATGTGGTGAACACCACACCCACTTGCATAAATCAAAAGCATCGTCTGAAATGAACCCCAGCGTGTATCCAGTACCCAATGCCACCACAGCGAATGCCAACAGCAGTATCTGCATCAAACTGCTCTGCTAATTTTGCCCTTGCCAATCCATCTACAATAGAGAACAAATATTAAAAAAGAAAAAAAAATAATTAAACCCTAACTAAATTAACTCTATATTGTAAGCTGAATGTGAATTACTAGGCAAGTTCGAGTGTTCGACCACAGATCTGAATATATGTTGTAAGCTGAGGGATGTTTAAACTCCTTTGTATTTGATTTGGACCACTAAACAATTTAAGTTACCTATATATATAGAGAGCACTTTTATTGTCAGTATATCCTAATTTTAAATTATTAGGGCTAACCATCTTAGTCATTTATTATATTATTTGCCCTAAAAACATTTTTGACCCCTATTTAATTCAAATGCTATAAAACGGTTGATACTAATGGTTCTAATAATTTAAAAGTTATGACACATTTTAAAGTTAGAACGCAGACTTTAAGTTAACATATATATATATATATATATATATATATGCAAAACAAAGGCAGAACAGCATGTATACTTTAAACATAGACGAAGTTAACAATTACTCTTACAAAACAACTTCACAAGAAAATTAAACAACTTAATAAACTTTTCATCCCACAAAGCAAACTAACATCCTCACCAGCGCAGTCCAAGACCACAACGTCTCGAACAGACATTAAACCAAACACCTTGTGTGCATACATAACACTCCCATATTTCACATAAGCATTCACCCACAGACGGTTCCAACCCAGTACCAATCACGTGTCCATGAATAACGTTTGGACTCCTTTTGCAGCAGAGACAGTCAACAACAACGGATACTTCTTCAACCAACATAACCACACACAAAATAGATAAAAACCCAGAACCATTTTCACAATCACCAGTTCACAGTAGACAAAATATAACCCACAACAAGTGAAGATAATCAAATGAACTTACCACAAAAATGGAGCCGCAGATAGAAAGAGAGAGTCGATGAGTTCTGGTGTTTGATCGATTCAATAAAAAGCGGCGAGGTCTGGTCGAAATTGAGAGGGGAGGAAGAGATGATCGATCAAGCGGCAGAGGACAACAGGTATGAGGTCATTTAAACGAAGGCATGATGGAAACCCGCGTGTGGACCGATATCCTACCCGACTATTAAGATGGGTTTTAAGACCCGGTTCTTTTCAGGGTTTAGAAAACGCGGTTGGGGTCACACCAAAACTGTATAATAATGATATGAATCGGGTCTAACAGACCCGGTCCATTTTATCATCTCTTTTAGGCTCGGTTTAGTTGACTGGATAGGATTAAATTATTTACACGAGATTGGATGGAATTGAATATGATTAGATTAAATTAATTTATATATAATACCATATGTTGATGAAACGTAAGTAGTATTAAAAACGGGTTGTTCTAGAATTTTCATCAGGAATTTTGTTAAAAATCCCACCGTTTTAATCCAGTGGTCTTCTTCTTCATCAAACAACTCTCTCAAAACTCTTTCGAGACTGTCTCTGTGTAGCACCCAAATCAAGGACCGTTTTTGCAATCTTGGTCAGAAGTTGTAACTCGAATGAGAGAAGCTTCATGGGAACTAGTTTCGCTCAGAGCTGGTTGTCTCGATGGGACCCGTAAACAACCCGCCATGATTGGTGTTGAGGAGAGAGAAGCGATGAGAGGTCTGGGTGAAGAGACAAAACTTTCTTGATCCGGAAATTTCCGGATTCTCTTCTTCCACAAAATATTCTTCAATCAAATGTCATTCAAAAATAAATAAAAAAACCACAAATTTTTCTTGATATGAAACTTTTCATATCATCAAATCCTCTTTAATTTCCAAATCCTCCTCAATCAAATCTTTTTTCAATCAAATTTCAAAAACTAACCAAGGTAACAGGAATGGCCTACACATGTTTGTTTCTTCAAGTGTAGATGTCATCACAGATAAGTTTTTATTGTACTTGTTTGTTTCATTATCTTAAGCAACATGCACTTGTGGAATATGAGAACACTGAGACAGCTGAGGACGGCGGTATGTTAACGCTAGAATGTTGAACATGTTGAAAATTATTTGCTCTCAAATTCTCTCTATTTTACAATATTGCCGATAATTTGCAAAATCAACCAGGTTGAGAAGTTAAATAATGAAAGGAACTGAAGGAGAGGGCTTCAAGTAAGGTTGTTGTTAAGATGCTCGGTACGCATAATATAGGATCGATTTTATCTCTTTCTTGTATGCTTGATTAACATATTAATAGTTGTCAAGTGTGAAACTCTGCAGCTAAAATCTGTTTTGAAGAATAGAAAGTCTGAATTTGCTGAAATTTGGGTGTCAAATACATACTTTTCGGTCAAGCAGTGCAACCTGGATGAAACCAGGGGTTTCACTATGGGAAGAGGCAAGCCATTGAATTCACCTTCTCAAGGCAATTCACCTTAATTTTTGCAAGGAGTGATGGATGGTGGTGGTCTCTCTAATATTTGTTCACCTTAGCTCTATGCAATTCACCTTAATTTTTGAACATATTTATTTTAACTTTTTTAGATTTTGGAACGATCTTTTTAATTTAGACTTACACTTTTGTATGTGAAGAATCTGTATTTGACTACTTAAATTATAATTGATATATAGCTATCTTGAAATTTTCATACATTGATACGATGGATAATGTAATAATTTTAGTATCTTAATAGAAGGGCTTTTTTTTCTTTCATTTTTTTAATAGAACGAAATAATTGGACCTATGTTTTACTAGCGTCAAAGAGTTTAAATGAGTTTTTATATCACTCTTTCATTGTTCATTTTTTTAATGATAAAAATATCTTTATTTTAAAATTTTAAAAACCCGCACAACAAAAACACGAAAATGGAACCCGTGCAAATAAAAATTTCAAATTGAATGTTAGACCAAGAGCTCGTTTTTCAAAATGACATTTGAAAATCTTCCATGCATACCGAACAAGCCCCGTCAGTAGCAACTGTTCTCGCAAGCTATAGACCAAAGCGTTTGACATTGTGGTTTTATGGCTTGCATCTTTGCGCATGGACGCTTCTGTAACGTGTGATGCAATTGTAACTTAATGGCCTAAATTAATATCTAGAGCCTCGTGACTATCGAGGCTTAAATCAATCTGGTATGCGATCGCCATTGAAAGAATATTAGTTTAGATAAGGTAGAGAAAAGAGCTGATATTGATGTGATTTTACGAAGAGATTGAAGGCAGACAATGACTTGTTGAATTAATAGAGGTTGATGTAGACAAGGTCTGCGATGGCTTGAATATTTGATTATTTCAACTATCACAGGAGAATTAAACCATATAGACATGCTCTGTTTTATTATTCAAAGATAGAGAGTTGAATTTCGCATCCTGAGTCGCTGAATCGCGTCTTAACAGTTAGGTTGCGGATCCGCGACCTAATTGTTAGGACGCAGATGGCGTGAACAAACAGATGAGTTCTTTGGTGCTATTCCGCGCTATTTACTCTTTAATAGAATATCTTGAACCTTTTTATGTCTATATTCTTTTTTATGTACGTAGAAGAACTCCAATTTTCATAATTATTGTATAATGAAACCTGATTTTTTTTTTATGTAAAAAATAATAGTATTAAAGACATTATTTATAGCTTTGACACATTCTAGCATACATTTGAGGTATGTATATATTTAACAAAAAAGAAAGTGTAAATGTATTCTAAAATGTGTGATTTTAATTTATTATATGAGATTACAGCTTAACATGTATTATTACGTTCAGT
Source organism: Nephelium lappaceum (assembly GCA_021234005.1). Taxonomy (NCBI): domain Eukaryota; kingdom Viridiplantae; phylum Streptophyta; class Magnoliopsida; order Sapindales; family Sapindaceae; genus Nephelium; species Nephelium lappaceum. The sequence goes on along the minus strand of JAIZFV010000217.1, from coordinate 23,332 downwards.
AAATGTAATCACATTTATTGATTGTAGTAACACATATTTAGTTGTAATCACATATAATAAATTACAATAATATATTTTAATATAAAAGTTTTAATGATGGCCAAAACAAAAACTAAAAATGAAAAATACTTTTCTAATTTAAGTTTGATGTAAAACCCACAAAGTTGCTTTTATATATGTTTTTTCTTTACTATGTTTTTATGGGAATGAAAAAGCTATATCAACTTAAAGGGAGCCAATCGAAAAAAAGACACAACAATAATATATGTTGCATAGGCCATAGAAAGAACAGTACTCAACAAGGAATCTACTCCTTTTACCTTACTACTAGTACCACAAACAGTGAGGCGAAATAGAGCACCGTTTTTGCGAACTAACACGAACTCTCTTTTTCATGCCTTTGTTTTTCATGCCTCTGGTTCGTCAGAATTCATGTGACCATCACAATTCTCATGCAACTGAAACTCATGTCTATTGCAGCCATGGTGTAGAAAGAGAAAGAAAGGAGAAGGAAGAGTTGCCTGCAAACTGTTAGTTCGCGAACTAATAGTTCGCACTTTGAGAAGCATTCGTGAGAAGTAACTTGACCTGTTATGTTTTTTTGTGTATTTGAAAGAGTAAACATATGAGACCATATTGTAACAGAGCATGTTTCTTCCACCAATTCAAGCTCTGTTCTTCAACCAATTCAAGCTCTTCTTCAAATATGGTTTAGGCTTTTTGTTGAACAATTAGTAAGTAGACAATACATTCAAGTTTAAAAATCAAAACTTTGAGCAAACCCACCTCCCATTCACAGCCTAACCGAAGACTAAACACTTATGAACACAATTTATAGCGTTGTACTCCAGTCTTCTGTATTTTTAATGCAACCCTGAAACTTCAATATATATAGCAATTAATGAAACTGCTTGTTAGGCCTTCTTTATTATACAGAGTATAGTTTTATGTACCAAAATTTCCTACTCAGAAATTCTTCAGAATATTAGAAACATGGATCTTGATGGTTTTGATATTATGACAGAACCCATCCTGATTTCTATCTCAAGTTTAGAAGAATTCCTTGAAAACTAGGGTTTTTCCATTTGAAATTTGGATTCTTTGAAAAATTCTTTAGAAATATCATCATAAATCTAATGATCGCTTTATATTTATAAATTGAACAAATCAAAATCTTTACATCTCGTGTTGGACCCATATACTGAATATATAAGATATTCATAAAACTTTTGGAAAAGATATTTCATTTGTAAAACTATTCTGGAAACATATTTATAAAATCTGGTTAATTAAAAATAATATACACTAATGCAAAAAAGTTTCTGCTTAAAAATATAATCAATGCATTTTGTCATCATCATGTGGCCTTTCTTACGATAAGCACTAATCGGCACAAACCTGTGGTGGATACTTGGAAAAATGGATTTTATAAAAGAATGAGCACTAACGCCCAATGAGTGGATATAACTTTTATAAAAATATTTCTAATAATGCATAATATATAACTGGTGATAATACAAAATTATATCTAAGAAATAAAACAAAACTTAAATCTCATATCGTAATAAAACTGTAAACTTCTATATAAATTATCTTTATAACTTTAATAATATATAATTTAAAAATCTATAATCCGTAAAACTTTTCTGAAATATCTTTCTATAAATTTAGTGTTCACTAAATCTTTTTTTTTTTTTTTTACTGATCAATCTTAGTATACAATATCTATAATATGAAAATCTACACTGGTTAGTATCCAGGGAAATCTGTCATACATGATGGAGAAACTCAACATACGCGCAAAATGAGGGATAACATCTGTCATATACGTGTTGGGCGACTCATTGACTCTCTCGACAACTTAATGATTTTTCTGATATTTGCCATACACGTGCTGGGCGAATTTGGTATTGTGCTGGGCGAATTTGGGACTCACATATGCGTAGTCTAACCGTTAAAGGGGAAGGTACACTATTGGTGTTCTAAAAATCTCATTTTATTCGTTTCCAAATCTCAAATTATTTTCATATGCAAATTGTATAACTTGATTTCTGAATATAAATATAATTATAATAATAAATATTCTATAATCAAATCATAAATCATAATACATAATCAATAAATCAATAAGCTAATTAAATAATTTTTCTTCTAATAACAATTAAATGAATAAGATCTTAAATATATATGATGGGATCCGCCCTGTCTTTCCCTTTATGAGGCCTAGGTGCTCGCCTGGCACCCCACAGAATCTCTATGGATTCTATTCCACTACATCTAGTCAGAAATCCGAGGAGCAAAGCTTAGAACTAAAAGTCATTAGAATTCAGAGAAACTTAAAATTTATTAAAATTTGTTTTCTATAGTTTAAAATTTCTTTAAAAATTTCGGTAGAGTTTCCTCTATTTTTTGGGATTGCCAAAATTTACAAAATCAACCTACAAATCAAAATTTACACTTCTAAAGTTTTATACATTTTCTCAACTTCCAATTGAACCTCAGGTCAATTTCAATGAAATTCCCTAGCCACATTTTCTAAAAAAATAAAATCAATTCAGTTTAATATCAACTTACAAATAAAAATTTCTTTACAAATCCAGAACTTTGCAATCCAAAAATAATCAATTTAATTTCATTACAAAATAAAGTTAACCATAATTAAATTATGGCTAATATATTTACAACCAAAAATAAAGTTCATATATTCTTTTGTGCATTGTCACTTATACATTCACATAAATTTTATTTTTTCGGCCACTTTCATTCAGATGGAGGGGAATATGTATTTTGTCGACTGGAACTTGCACCTGGGGAGGTTTTAAACAAAAATTTATAAAATGTGAGTTACAAAAGCTCAGTAAGTGCGAGGTTTACTAACTTAAATTATTTTTTAAAAGAGTAACCTCCCTAAAACATTTATAAAAGTTTCTATTCCTTACAGTTTTCAAAAATATAACTTCAGAATCGATATCAACAAAATTCAGATTCAAAATAATAAAATTCAAAACCAGCAGATAAAAATTTATATTAAACATGGTAATCAATTTAAGAAATTTTCATAAAATTTCAGATATAACAGAATTTCAAAACAATTTCAGATATAACAGAATTTCATGTAATTTCAAACCGCAAATGGATTTCCAGAAGTATACAGATAATGGTCATACATACTAGGCGGGACAAACCATTATCCCCAGCATTAGTGACAGCCATCAGTGCTTCACGCCCAACATTCTTCATACTTTCTAACATATACAGAAGACATCCCACTAACACTCTGTGGATTAAATCTATAGTGCAAGCTCAAAGTGAGATACTACCCCTCGCGTATATTTGGCGACGCGACTCGACTGACAGACTCAATTCCCCCAAGAGTTAGTGACAACCCATCCCATGACTTGCCATACACGCAGGGGTATTCTGATCGAGTCTAAACAGATATATATATTTTCAGATACCGTCAATTCCATAACAGATAATGTAATCCATTGGGTTTGAAAATCTAATAACTTCTTCATGTCGTTCATAATTAAATTTCATTTATTTCACTTGCTCATAAAAACCATATATCATTTTTGAATGGCATATAATTCACAATTCATTGCATATATTTTTCATGCATAAACCATAACACATTGAAATTAAAATGGAACATTTCAATCACTTATTAGTTTCCATAACAACATGAAATAATTGAATTATTTCACATTCAAAACAACTTTAACATAACATGGTAAAAATATATAATTTAGCACTCACTATTTTGATCACTTGGTGGCTAATCAATCCTCTCCTTTTAAGAGACTTTTGGACTTCAATTTAGTCACCTATAATTCACCATTTTAGGTCCCAAAATTCCATCAATAACAAGTCCATTCATAGTTAAACAAAATCACATTTTTATTAACCAATACTAACAATCCATATTAATCCTTAAACTGATCTTAAACTAACTCAATTAGCCATTATTCATTCTCATCATTGTAACCCATTCTCCTTCATTTAATTCATAAGCAAAATTCATCACTTTCAACATTTGAAATCCATTTATTCAACCAACAAAATTTTCAATCCAATTAATACATTTAGACACACTAAACTCATGTAATAGTCCCACCATACATCCAACACTTCTAAACTTCAATTCCCTTCATTCCGTTCATATTTATTCAATATCATACATATTCAAACACTTTAATACCCTATGGTATCACAAGAATTCAATGAAATTCAAGGTGCCCTTCAACCTAACAAAAATTAAATTTCATACCAATTCATCCATTTAATTAAAACTCCTTCCATCAATTATCTCCATACCAATTAATTCATTAACCAAAACCCTTAAACAAATTAAAATCCAACACCCACACTAGGCACCCATTTTTGCCATCTACTAACTCCACACACACACACAATCATTTATTTCATTTTTCTTCAATTTAATCATACAAATCACTACTAATTCAACTCATCTAACATTTTATAAACTAAAATCAATTAAACCCATCAATTATCATCATCATCCATTCAAACCCTAACTTTCAACAGACTAACAAAATCCAACCAAACTCATATCACATTCTACTTCAATTCTAAGCTTAAAATCATGATAAACAACCTTCAAATAACTCACAAACAACATCACTTCATCCATCAACCACCATCTCCAACAAAACCCATAAAAATTTATCAAAGTCACTTTAAATTAACTCTAAAACTTATCACTTAACTTACCTAAGTTTCTTGATGATTCATGGAGCTAGAATGGTCGAATACTTGCTGAAAATCACCTTGGATCAGCAGCTCTCTTCTTCCTTCTTCTTCTTCTTCTTCTTCGGTTCCTCTTTCTTCTCCTCTATTTTTTTTCTTTTTCGGTTTCAGCCTTGTTTGACCGAATTGCTTCTTGTTTGGATTTCATTTGGGCTTCATCTTTATATACTAGGCTCCCTTAATGACCATTTTGCCCTTAATGTTCACCTAAAATACCAAACATATCATTTAGTCACACTAATCACAATTTCATTGGTCCATTAACTATAAATTATCCATTCAATTATCTTAATCAATTCTATTTAATCTCAACCACAAATTTAATCAAAAGATGACTATTAGGTGTTAATCCACCATTGGTCCATCAATAATCACATGGATTGTGCTTTTAGAATGGGTTTAATATCATAAAATCTCATTTATACCCTTAACGTTAAAAATTAATACAATTCATTCCAAAATAAATTCCAGATTAATCCTCTGATAACCCATTCATCAAATTGACTTTACAATACTCTAATTAGATCTCTTAGGACTCAATCCATGGCTTCGTAAAAATTTCAAACGGAGTTTAGGTCAACAGTATTCACAATCCTGTCCATAAGAGCGTTTTCATCCGGTAACTTTCAGAACCTTCAAAAACTATCTAAACAAACTCATTTTTCCTCCGTTTTAGTTTTATTGGGTCCTACTAGCTATTCTAAATATTTTTAATTTTCCGGGGTCCATCTCTAAATTTCACTATTCATCGAATATTATTCATCCGAAGATACTATTCACCAAAAATGTTACTATTCATCCGTAAATCCACTGTTAACCATAAAATGAAGGTTTGGGGTCCTACAATATAACTATAAATAATTAATTCAATTAAAATAAATAATTCACTCACATAATTCCTTTGTTCAAATCTAGATTTAAAACAAGCTTCCATTTGATTTCTCAAAATCCTGAATCCACCCTCAAATCACATAAAACTAAATTTAGAACTTATAAAAAAAATTAACTAATTTCCTGAAATCCAAATTCCATTGAAACAAAATTACGTATCTAAATAATTCGGACACCCAAATATTTGGATCATCCATATGGAATTTTTCCTATTTTTTTTCTTTCTCTTCTTCTCTTTTTTTTTTTTTTTCTTCCTTCTTTTCTTCTTTTCTCACCTCTATTTTTCTTTCGGCTTGTCCAATTCTTTTTTGCTTCTAGCTAGTTCCATATATACATGAGCAAATTACAATTTAGCTACCCATTTCAAACTTTAACTCAAATGGAGCAACCGTTTTGCTTTTATTACAATTAACCCCCCCCACCATTAGCAATTTTTTGTTAAATCTGACAGTAACAGTGCAAAAATAGTGAAAAGACCAAAGTACCTTTAAAAATTAATTAGGAAAAAAAATAATGGATGTTGTTCTTCATTCTTCTTCAATAAATATCAAACAAAATCATCATTATCATCAATCAACAAATAACAAACAAAATCATCAACAATATTTAAAAAATTCAATGAATGTTGTTCTCCATTCTTCATCAATTAATACAAAACAAAATCATTATCATCAATCAACAAATAAAAAGCAAACTCATCAACAAATAACAAACAAAAATCTTTAAAAATTTCTTCTCTTTTCCATATCTTCTCTCCTATCATAGTTTCTTTCTCATTCTTCTTCTTCTTCCTTTCTTCTGCTTCTTCTTCTTCATCTTCTTATTTTCTTCTTCTTTGAACCCAGAAATCTAGGTTCAATGGGTGCAAATGAACCTAGTTTTAGGTTCATTTGAATAAACCTTGTTCTGGGTTCATTCACACCTATTAAACCCAGAAATCTGGGTTCATTCCAGATAATTTTTTTTTTAAAAAAAAGACTTTTTTCAATTTTTTTCTTCAAACACCCACCACACATTTACTTCCTCAAGAACCCATCATCTGGAACCACCAGATCTTCTTCAAGAACTGGGAAAAAAAAAATGAACCTCAAAATCATCTTCAACAACAACCCATCATCTACCAATCTTCAAACCTTTGCTTCCTTAAGAACCCATCATTTGGAACCACCAAATCTTCTTTAAGAATTGGGAAAAAAAAATGAACCTCAAAATCATTTTCAACCTCAACTCATCATCAACCCATCTTCAAACCCAACCCAAAACAATCAAATTCAACTTCAAACAAACCCACCCAAATTCCTAGGTTCAATTTCGTTCGAACTCAGAAATCTAGGTTCGATTCATATGTTCAAATCGAACCCAAAAATCTGGGTTCGAATGAAATCGAACCCAGAATTTCTAGGTTCAAATGAAATCGAACCCAGATTTTTGGGTTCGATTCGAAGCAAGAAGAAGAAGAAGAAGAAGAAAAAGAGGAAGAAAAATAAAGAAGATAGACGGTAGAGAGAAGGATGATGGTGACGGAGAAAGGAGAAAAGGCTGAGGGATAAAGAGGGGAGAAAGAGAGACTCGAGGCTAAGAGCGAGGGATGACGGAGTCAAGACTTGATTAAAATTTTTTTTTATTTAATTTATTTTAACGTTTTTAAAATTTATTTTTTTATAAAATGAAAAATAACATCAAAAGACAATTTTACCCCTTAGTCAATTAATTCTAACGGAGATCCACTAATGCCGGGGGGAGGGGGGGGGTGTCAATTGTAATAAAAGCGAAACAGTTGCTCTGCTTGAATTAGAGTTTGAACTAGGTAGCTAAATTATAATTTGATCATATATATATATATATATATATATACAACCACCTCATTATTCTCTATCTTTAATTCATGTCATTCTAGTCTCTTTTCCTTTTATTTTAACACCCCTCTCTTGTTTAACACTTGTCATCCTATTTTATTAAAAATTTACGACCATCTTAATTGTCATCCACCATTTCATGACACTTGTCCATTTTCTAAATAAAATATTGGCATTATCTCATAACTTTCTCTTTCAATTCTCCACCACACCATTTGTCTCAACTTTTTTACTTGCCTGTTTACATTTTACTCCCCATATTTTTCCATGTTTTTTTTCCTTTCACACCAACTTTCTTAATTTCTTTTAAAAATATCCACCAAGAGAATATTGTCTATATACCTTGTTATTTCAAAACTTAGGCTGAGCCAAATTGTAAGCTCTCGATTTATATTTACAGTTTCCCTAGTAATAGTCCTTAAATGATAATTTTAAGACCTTAAATGATTAATGAAAGTGTCCAAGATATGTAGATATTTTTAAATTGATTGAATCAAATTAAGGAATAAATAGACGGGTTAAAATGGTCATTCCATTGGAGACTTTATAAATTGGTATGATAAGGGACTAATTTGAAACAAATACATCATATTTGGGATCAAGTTAGAATTAAGCAAAGTTGAAGAACAAAAACTAAATTTTCAAGGATATGATTGTCATTTTAAGAGAGTTAGAAGTATATAAACATGCGTGTTCAACACTTAGCCGAAAATTGTGAAACCAAAAAACACAAAAACCATGAGTGAGAGGAGAGGTGTTCGGCCAAGCAAGAGCAAAGGGGGATCAAATTATTTCCATCAATTTTCAAGTTCCAATCCAAGAGTTAAAGTCAACCTAAGCTAGAGAATCGAGTGTAAAGCCAAAAACAAAGCAAAAAGAGGTTAGTCCATCAACTTTTAACTTGTTTGAATGATGTTGTGTTGATGGTTGTTGTTGATGTATGAGTTGGAAATGGATGTGGGTTTTTATTTATGTTATAAAGTAAACTTAAAGAGACCTAAAGCAAGGGTAAGTTTAGTGAAATCATTAAGGGTTGACATGTTAGGGTTTATATGGGAGAAACCCTAAAGTTGATGTGAGTTTGTTTTAAATGAAATAGATTGTTGATTAAGTGTTTGATGAAATGCTTAAAAGAGTTAGCATGAAAAATTTGAACAAAAGGGACTTAGGGTGTGTTAGGCCATACAAGGCCATAGTGAGGGGTGTATGATACTAATGCCATTTAATGGTTTTAAGCATGATTCCATATTGAAATTATGTTAGAGAAACCTATGATAAACTTATGAAAGTGTTAGAAATTGAATTAGACAGTATTTCAATTTGTAGTTTAAATGAAGAGCAATAGTGGTTATTATATAATATCACTTCCCTTGTGTGTTCGAATGCATTAAATGAGTATAATTGAGTGTGAATAACACTAAGGGAAAGAGAATTGAGATTAGAAGTGGAAAATGACAAAGTGGCCCATAAATTAGTTGCGAAAAAAGAGTGTTTGAGCTAGAAACCTTAAGCTGATGGTTTTTTTCTTTTCAAATTGACTTTTGGACCAACCTAAATGCGAGTTAAGGAGATGAATGGAGCAAGAATGGGTGAAAGCCAATCAAGGAGGAAATGCCTGCAATAGGTTCGGCCAAAAGGGGTCAAAATCGATAATTTTCGTTTTGAGCTTCAAAAAATTATTTCAGGTATATGGGTGTATTCCTAGGTGAGAATAAATAAGATTCATGGAAAGAAATTGAAAGTTTAAAGCCTTGGCTGAGTTAGAACCAAGAAGAGAAGATTTTAGTGAAAATATCCCTTTTATGGGTTAGTTGAGTTAGAAGCAATGTAGTAAGTTTTGTGAAGTTAAATTTTGAGTATTCTAAGCTAGAATGTGATGTGTAGGTGAAGAAGAAGCAAAAGGGGCAAGAGAAGACCATTGAAGCTTCATATACCAAGTTTGAATCTAAGTGAGTGCTAAAATTTGTTTTATCAAAGTTGATACTTGTTTACAATGTTTAACATGTTAAAATTTTACATGTTATTTCTAGAACTTGAAATGAGCATGTTTTGTGCTTCTTGCACTTAGAAATGATATTTTGTGCTTGTTGCACTTAAAAGAAATGAGTTTTAATGCTTAATGGACTCAGAAATGAGTTTTAGTACTTATTGTACTCAGAAATGAGATTTGATGCTTAATGCACTTAAAAAAGAGATTTGTGCTTATTACACTGAGAAAGCTAAAGCAAAAAGAGTTTTCAAAAGCCATGAGTATACTCTCATATTATAAGATTAAGTTTTAGACCCGACCAGTATATCCTAATTAGTATGGCAAAGTCCTGAAGGGGATGTGTCACTAATTTGGAGGAAATCAAGTCTGTCATGTCACCTCTACTTGTGTGAGATGTTATCTTACGCTATGGTTAGTAATGTAGAATTTTGCACATAGTCGTGAGATGTCTCAGATAATGTCAAAGTTGGTGTCAGTTCAAAATCATCACATGACATTGTCATAACGAGTGGTGTTAGTTAGTCGCTATGTGACCAGAGCCTTTAGCGGTACGAATGGTACTTTTAGAAAGTAAAGCTAGCATTTGAGATTCAGAAATAAAAGAAAAGTATTTCAGATCTTTTATTACAGTAAATGAAATTGTTTAGCATTTTGTATGCTTTTCAATTTGTAAGCTTTATATACATTTTGATGTACCTATGAGTTACAGCTTATACATTTATGCTTGCATTTAAATGAGCTTTAAATTTGAGAATGTTTATGAAGTAGAAAATTATACCTTCAAAAGTGTTTAAGGAGGTATTTTAGGAATTAAAGTTTTTAGTTAAGAAAAAATTATAAGCACTCACTAAGCTTTCAAAGCTCACGGTTTTATGTTTCATACTTAAAAAACCCCCTCAGGTGCAAACGTGGGTGACCAAGAAGAGAGAGCTCCTCCTGAAGAGTAGGTGAGGATGACACGAAAATGCTTCTATATAATTGATATTTTGCATATTTTTATGACTTTAAAGAAGTTGTTTGTAAATAAATATTTGATTTCTAAATGAGTTAATACATAATTCATGAGATGAAAGTTCAGTTTCTTTTAAGCCAATGTGTAAATTTGCAAATGGCTTGAGTTATAATTTCATGCTTTTGATTTTGATAAAAATGGAATTGTGATTTGAAATATATGTTTGTGGTTAAGAAGTTGGGTTTTGTTGAGAAAATAGTTGGAAGTGTAAATTTCTTTTACAGGTTCTTTTGGAAATGTTAATAGTGCAGCCGTTATGCTGCCAGATTTTAGTCTTTAAAAATGATTTGGATTTAGAAATTTAAATGAAATTTTAGTTTTTAAAACGAAACCAACCCAAATAGTTTTGAAAAGAAAGTTAAGTAAATCAGTTAAACGCGAAAGTTTTAAGGGTTTGCTCCGTGAATTTCTCTTAGCCTGCCTAGTAGGATTTAAGAGAGATCCATTGGAATGTCGGATGGGGCCTACCGGATAAGAGTTTAGAGAAATCCGGATTGGGACCCATCACAAATTAATAAAAGTAAACTAGCTTTCAATTAATCTCTTAGGTTTACTTGAACTGGGGGCCTACATATTATGCTGAAGTTCATTACGGATTTTCTTTGAAATTCATAATAAACTTTTCTTCTCTAGTATCTGTCTCTCTCACTCTCTTCTTTAGCTTGATATTTATACATTAGTTTCTCCATTCTTGTTGTTCTTGTCAGGTTCTCTGCAGCGAAATCTTCTTCCAAAGATGTTTGACTTGATAGAGTTTCTGGAAATGGGTCGATCTATTTTTGATGGAGAAAATGAGTTTCTCTTCTTTTTCCTCTTTCACTCCATCTTCGTAGACAATCTGGGCCTCAATATCACTCGAACAAATTTTAAAACAAGCTGAAATTTTAAAACAAGTGTTCATAACAATTAGTTCACGATTGAACTAATTAGTTGACAATGAAATTAACAGTTGGTTCGTGATCGAACTAATTAGTTTGTGATGAGTTCGTGATAAGTTAATGGTGTTGCTCTCCGTGAATTATGTTAATGGTGTTGCACTCCACGAACTATAGTTTGCGAAGCGCGATTCGCTAACCGTGAACTGTGTTAATGGTGTTGCTCTCCTCGAACTATAGTTCTCAACTGGCACGAGTTCACTTTTTTTTTTTCAAATCACATATTGTCCCCTGTTTTTCATTCAAAAAATAGAGGAACATGGTTGTTTAACATATTATCCCCTGTTTAATAGTTAAAACGTGATCATCAAATCCTTAGCTTTATGGGAAGTTTTAATTATGGATAGTTTAACCCTCCATTATACATGGCGGCTTGATGCAATTCTTAAGAGTCTTCACTTGCTATATTCCATTATTTAATAGAATGCAATCAAGCTTTTGTGAACCAATGAACTTAAATCAATGAACAAGTGCCTTCTTCCACACAGTAGCTTCCTTTCCATTTTAAGGCGAGTCTGCAAATAATATTTTGTCCATTTCTGCTGTGTTTGTAGATTTCACTTCAACGGATACTGTATATATTCATTGAGTCGTTGAAAAATAGAGTCGTAATTGACAAATTGAAAAATTACTTATTGAGACTAGCTCCTTCAACTGGGTAAATGAGTGTGCATTACAGTTAGCACACACCATTTCACCTATTCAAACAACTAAATGGGTGTGCATAACAGCTCCTTCAAATGTTGAAAAGTTTTGAGATTTTTTTTTTTTTTTTTTGGTTAAAGAAAAAAACACAAAAAAAGATGTTGAGGAGTTAAAGGACAACAAGAATGATAGAAGAGAGGAGAGTTCGTGTGAGAGAAGCTATTATGCCAATTGGTTTTTAGCCAGTTGAATAGGAATGCATAACAGCTGACAGACACCTTTTTACTTGTTCAACAGGTTTCTCAATTTATTAGCTCGATAGTTCCTAAATAAGTCTCAACCTTTAGATCTAATTCCTTAAAAGATGAACGGTCAAGATTAGAAATTTTTAAAAGTGTATGTATACATTAGGTGCACCTTAGAACGTGCCTATACATATAATAATTTTATCATCAGTGCCTCCTAACTTTAAAAAATTAGGACGAATCAATTAAATTTATCCATTGTATTTTCTCTCATAAAACAAATTCTCTCTCCTATTTAATTCAAATGCAATGAATGTATTTAATTGGTTCGTCTTAATTTTTTAAAGTTAGGAGATACTAATGGTTAAATCACTATATATATAGTATACACTTGAGATGTGTATACACTTGATTAAAAAAAAAAATACGTAATTTCATTTTAAAATGTGTGATTGTAATTTATTATATGTGATTATAACTATGGTTTCAAAACTCGTTATTTGCTACTCGACCGTCGACCCAACAAGTAATGAGTATGAGTAATCGGTTAATCGGTTACTCGACAAATAATTGATAAGTACTCGGAAAGCACTATTTAGGGGGGGGGGGGGGGGGGGGGGGGGTGGTGTTGTGGGAGGGAATTAAATTTTTGAAAATTAAAAGCGTAAATTGACATTTCTTTAAATATTAGGGGCCAATTTGATACTTTTGACTATTAAATTTTATCAAACCTTAGGGGCAATATGTGTAATATGCCATGATATATATAAGCTTTTCTACACCAACCCTATCGGTTTTCTTCTTCTCACTCTCTCTCAAACCACTACCTCCATCCCTCTCTCTCATAATTGCTCTCTCCGTTCCACCTTTAAACCTCACTCAACCACTATTTCAAGCACCCCACACCATCGATCTCACAACCTCCACCACTATCACCATCTCACCTCTTCGGTCTGGTCTTCGCCGTCCTTCGTCCCCGCCATAACACAAACGGTTTTAAATATGTTTTTGAATTAAATTTATATTTCTTCTAACTCTCTCTTTGTTTTTGGGTCAATTTAGGGATTCATGTTAGAACTTCATGTTTTAGGTTGGGTTCAAGTGGCTTAGTTGAAGGAAACATGGCGGTGAAATTTTCTTTTTTATTTTTTATTTTTTTAAAGCATAGTGGTTTGGGGTGAGTCATGACTGCTCACCTAATCCAAGTAGAACCCCGATTACGGGGTTATTGGATCAGCTTCCAACCGATCTACGATTGCTTGCCGAAAACTTAGCCTATTCGGTTGAGTTTTTAATCAATGATAACAACTAAATATATATGATTGCAAACAATAAATGTGATCACATTTATTGATTGTAATCACACATTTTAGCTGTAATTATATATAATAAATTATAATAACACATTTTAGAATGCAATCAAACATTTTTTTTTATTCACTTTTAATTATATATGTTTTCTTAATTTTTATTTTTTTAGATTTTTTATTGATTTTCTTTTTTTAGATTTTTTTTTTACTTATTTTTATATTTTAATTAATTTTTACTCATTTAATAATTATATATTTTAATTTAATATATTTTAATTCAAATAAAAATAAAATAATTAAGGGTATTTTGGTCTTTTTACATAAAATTTTTCCATTTTTAAAATGTTCAAAGTGTCTAACCAAATAGTTTCAAAAATTTTTCAAAAGACAAAAGCTAACAGGACCCATACTGAATCTTGAGTCCGAGAGGATTCCGTGAAAACTAACGATCTTTCTTATTGGAGTCTGAAATTTTCAAAAATCTTTTAAAAAATCATCATGATTCTAATGGTTGCTTTATAAAATTTAATCAGAACCAATCAAAATTATATACATTTTTCGTGTTGAACTTATTTACTGAATATAAAAAATATTCATAAAACACTTTGAAAATAATATTTCATCTGTAAAACTATTTTGGAATTACATTTACGAAATCTGGTAAATAAAAGAAATAATATACACAAATGTAATTATTGATCATCATGTAGTCTTTCTTATGATCTGCAATAATCTACATGAACCTGCAATGGGTATATGGAAAAAATGGGTTTTTATAAGGGGGTTATTATGAAAAACCCCCCTAAAAAGCAAAATAATCGAAATTTATCCCCCATTTTTATTTTATTAGGTAAACCGCCCCCTACCGTTAATTTTCCGTCCAAAATGTTAGCATTTTCCATCCGAAATAGTGAAATCACCAAAATACCCTTACCATATCCTATAAAATTCCTCTTATACCCTTCAAACTTATGAAAGGACTAAAATGTCCTTTAAATTATTAATTAATTAAAATATTAAATAAAAAATAAAATATTTAAAAAAAAAATTTCTTCACACAAAATCCCTCTCTCTCTCCACTCTCTCTTATTCTTCTTCCGCGCTTCTTCTTCTGCTTGCTCTTCTTCTTCTTCTTTTGCTCTTCTTCTTCTTCTGCTCGTCTTCTTCTTCTTCTGCTCTTCTTCTTCTTCTTCTTCTTCTTCTTCGCTCTTCTACTTCCCTGGGTTCGAAGGAACCCAGAAACTGGGTTCGAACGAACCCAGTTTCTGGGTTCGAATCGAACCCAGATCTGGGCTCCAATACGAACCCAGTTCTGGGTTCCAACGAACCCAGAACTGGGTTCGAATTGGAACCCAAATCTGGGTTCCTTCGAACCCAGATTCTGGGTTCCAACGAACCCAGATTCTGGGATCGAAGGAACCCAGATTTGGGTTTCAATTCGAACCCAGTTCTGGGTTCGTTGGAACCCAGAACTGGGTTCGTATTAGAGCCCAGATCTGGGTTCGTTCGAACCCAGTTTCTGGGTTCCTTCGAACCCAGTTTCTGGGTTCGAACGAACCCAGAACTGGGTTCGTATTGGAGCCCAGTTTCTGGGTTCGTTCGAACCCAATTTCTGGGTTCGTTCGAACTCAGTTTCTGGGTTCGTTCGAACCCAGATCTGGGTTCGGAACCCAGAATCTGGGTTCCTTCGAACTCAGAAACTGGGTTCGTTGGAACCCAGTTTCTGGGTTCGAATTGGTTGGTTCATTGTGATTTTTTTTTTTTTTTTGAGTTATTTTTGGTTGTTGAATTTTGATGTTTTTAGTTTGTTTTGGTATTTTGGGATTGTTGTTTGTAATGTTAGTTCTATCACACAAAATCCCTCTCTCTCTCCACTCTTCTTCTTCTTCTTCCGCGCTTCTTCTTCTGCTTCTGCTCTTCTCTTCTTCTTTTGCTCTTCTTCTTCTTCTGCTCGTCTTCTTCTTCTTCTGCTATTCTTCTTCTTCTTCGCTCTTCTACTTCCCTGGGTTCGAAGGAACCCAGAAACTGGGTTCGAACGAACCCAGTTTCTGGGTTCGAATCGAACCCAGATCTGGGCTCCAATACGAACCCAGTTCTGGGTTCCAACGAACCCAGAACTGGGTTCGAATTGGAACCCAAATCTGGGTTCCTTCGAACCCAGATTCTGGGTTCCAACGAACCCAGATTCTGGGTTCGAAGGAACCCAGATTTGGGTTCCAATTCGAACCCAGTTCTGGGTTCGTTGGAACCCAGAACTGGGTTCGTATTGGAGCCCAGATCTGGGTTCCTTTGAACCCAGTTTCTGGGTTCGTTCGAACCCAGATCTGGGTTCGGAACCCAGAATTTGGGTTCCTTCGAACCCAGAAACTGGGTTCGTTGGAACCCAGTTTCTGGGTTCCAATTGGTTGGTTCATTGTGATTTTTTTTTTTTTTGAGTTATTTTTGGTTGTTGAATTTTGATGTTTTTAGTTTGTTTTGGTATTTTGGGATTGTTGTTTGTAATGTTAGTTCTATCCGGTTTTTGGTGATGTTGTTAATGTGTTTTTAGGATTTTGGATTGATAGGTTGAGTTGGTTAATTAGGATGATGATAAGATTTTTTTTTTTTTTTTTATAATTTTTTTTATTTTAAAATTTTAATTATTTTATTAAATTACCATTTTGCCCTTGAATATTAACGTCGGTTGGTTTTTTTAAACAGCAAGGGGTGATTTGCCTAATAAAATGAAAATAGGGGGTAAAATTTCGATTATTTTGCTTTTCAGGGGGGTTTTTCCTAATAACCCTTCTATAAGGGATAATCCCAATTTCTCTTTTGTAGTTTGATGAAATAGTCAAAATCCCCTTTTACTTTAAGAATTCGCTATATCCCCCCTTTTGATTTGTAAATAGATTAAAAAAAAAAAAAAACCTCCTTTAGTTTATAAAGGGCAATACTCACAACCCTACCTGCAAATTTGATATTCACAATCGCGTATAATTTTTTTATTTTTTTACAACGTCCTCCCCTGACTAACAGATTGACTGAATTTAACCGTTAAATGATCCATTTGACCGTTTAAATGTGTTAAAAGACGAAATTACCCTTGAAAAGATTGATTTCGCAACCAAATAAAATTACCCAATATACCCTTGAAATCATCTTCAACCAAAATCATTTTAATCTCAGAAAATCTTTACTGAAAATCATCTTCAATCTCACCTCCCTCTCATCTTCAACCAAAATCATCATCAATCAGCAAAATCATCAACATCAATCACCAACCCAAATTATCATCATCAATTAATTAACGTTCATTTGGGTTCGAAGGATTCGATCCCGGTTTTGGTTGGGTTCGAATCCTTTGAACCCAGGACGGGTTCGAAGGGCTCGAACCCAAGCTGGGTTCGAACGGCTCGAACCCAATGGGTTCAAACGAACCCGACGATCTGGGTTCGTTCGAACCCAAATTGAACGATCTGGGATCTGGGTTTGAACGAACCCAGATCGAACGATCTAGGTTCGTTCGAACCCCAAATCGTCGGGTTCATTCGAACCCAGATCGATACGATCTGGGTTCGAACGAACTCGACAATCTGGATTTGAACGAACCCAAATCGTTCGAAACGATCTGGGTTAGAACGAACCCGACGAGTTCGAACCCAGATCGTTCGATCTGGGTTCGATTAGAAGAAGAAGAATACGAGAGAAGAGAGAGACAGTGATCGGTAGAAGAAGCTGATGATGAGAAGAAGAGAGAAGAGAGAGACAGTGCATCGGTTAGAAGAAGAAGATGATGAAGCAGAAGCGAGAGATGAGAGAGACGAACACAGTGACGAGAGAAGATGAAGAATAGAGAGAGAAATGAGAGATGGATATGAATATTGATTTTTGTGTTTTTATTTTTAAATCATTTTTTTAAATTTATTTTTTTTTCTCCAATTAATCTCCCACCATCCATCTTTCAGATAGATGGTGGAGATTTAATTAAAAATATTTTAATTTTTTTATTTTTACTTTTTTTTGTTAAATAATCTTTATCGTCCATTTTCAAATGGACGGTAGAGATCTGATTAAATTATTTAAAATTTTCAATTATTTTAAAAGAAAATTAAAAAAATAAATTCATTTAAGGGGTACTTTCGTCTTTTAATATTTATCCATAGTTACACGATTTCCGTAACGGTTCAACCAGTCAATCCGTTAGTCAGGGGAGGACATTGTAAAAAAATTAAAAAGTCTATACGCCTGTAAATATTAAATTTACAGGTTAGGTTGTGGGTAATTTCCCCGTTTATTAAAATATCCAAAAAACCTCCTATCATTAATTTGACGTTAAAAGTCAATAATTGCTTGCTAATATAGAAGTGTAAAATTGTCCAAGCAAATAAAATATAAAAAATTAATATGCAATAAATACTAATTTAAAATTGAAAAAATCTCCATCGTCCATCTCTAAAATGGACGATGGTGATCAAAACAATTAAAAAAAATTAAAATTTTAAAATATTATAATATTTTTAAAAATTTATCCATGTTCATTAACATGATGGACGGTAGATATAATTCAAAAAAATCAAAAAATAAAAAAAATCAACATAAAAGCTATAGACACTCTCTCTTTCTATTTCTCAGTCTCTCTCTTCCTCTTTCTTTTTCTTTTTCTTCTTCTCTCTCTTCCTTTCTTTCTTCTTCTTCTGCTTCGTCTTCTTCTTCTCTCTCTCGAGGAGACCTCTCTCTCTCAATGGTCTCCGTCGATAGAGACCCTCCATTAACGGAGACGATTGAAACCCATAGATTTATATGTTTTCGAGGCTGGAAACCTAAAGATTTCTGCGTTTTTTGTAAAAATTCGTAGATCGTTGGGTTTTTGACATCAAAAACCAAAATATTTATGGGTTTCTGCACTGAAAACCCAAATACGTTGGAAACCAAGAAATCCTTGTAGAAACCCAGAAATCTTTGAGTTTCCGATGCAGAAAACCCGACTTAGAAATTTTTTTAGTTTTCAGGCTTTTTTTTTTTTTTTTTTTTTTTTTTGTATGTTACTGTTATGTTTGATGTTGTTGTTCAAGGTTAAGGCGTTTGATAATGATGATGGTTTGGTTGAATGGAGATGAGTGAATATAACCCAATTTTTTTTTTTTTCCGTGTTTTTTTTTTATGGTTATTTGTTTGATATTGTTGTTATAGTGTTGAAGGGCTGCTGATGATGGTGTTTGTTGTTGGTGTTTGCTATTGATGATGGTTTGGTTAAATGGATGGTTGAATAAAGATAAGTGGGGAGTCTAGGTTGGGTTGAATGGATGATGATGGTGTTCTTCATGGAATCTTTAGTTATATCTATATATTTTTAAATTTTATGTATAAAAAAATTAATTCCTTTTTTTAGTTGAATGGCAATTTGGTCCTTTTTGCTCACTGTCATGATCAGAAACTACTTTCACTTACAGGTTAATAGAAGGGGTTTGTTAAAATGAGATTTTTAGAAACTATAGGGGTAATTAGTAATTTCTTTAAACTATAGGGGGAAATTCGGCATTATCCTTTTTATAAATGGTGTGAGTGCTAACGTCCATTGACATGAATATAACTTTTTCATAAAAATATTTCTTTACAAAACATAATATATTTCTGATAACAATAAATACTTCATCATTCATATAATTCATATCTGAAACAACAAACTAAATTTAAATATCATCTCATAGTAAAATTGAAAACTTTTATATAAATCATTTTTATAACTTTAATAATATAAATCTAAAAATTTATAATATGTAGAACTTTTTGGAAACATCTTTTTGTAAATCTGGTTTTCAATAAATCTCTTTTTTCACTGATTAAACTCAAAACTATAATATCTATACTATGAAATCTACACCAACTAGTATCCAGAGAAATCTGTCATACGTGGTAGAGATACTTAACACAAACGCAGAGCAAGGGATAACATCTGCCATACACGTGCTAGGTGACTCAATGACCTTTGTTGACAACTTAATGACTTTTCTGACGTCTACCATCCACGTACTAAGTGAATTTGGGACTCACACATGTGTAATCTATCTTACCGTTACAGAGAATGGTACAATCTTGGTTGTTCTGAAAATCTCATGTTATTTCGTTTCCAATTCTCAATTCATTTTATATGCAAATTATATATATAACTTGATTTCTGAATACAAATATAATTATTAAAAAGAAATAATCTATAATCAAATCATGAATCATAATACGTAATCAATAAATCAATAAACTAATTAAATAATTTTCTTCTAATAACAATTAAATAAAGCGAAAACTTCATTTTAGTCCTTGAAGTTTCAAAAAATATCAAAATTTTAAATAGCTTTTGAAAACAGCTCTTTTAGTCCTTAACCTTTCCAAAACTCTTCAAAATAGTCCAATCTGTCAATCAATGACAGTCAAAAGAGATGGAAATACAAAATAACTCATTTTGCCCTCATTTCATTTTGGATATAATATATTAAATTACCTTTTTACCCGTAATTAAATAAAAATATTATAATTGAATAAATAAATATATAATTGAAAGTTTTTAATTAATTAGAAAAAAAAATTAATAATAAGAAAAATCTAACATTCCTATCATCTACAAACCAAATGCCCAAAATTTCTCTCTCTCTCGCCCCTATCTCTCTTTAAACTGTGTTCTTCTTCTCTAATCTTTCTTCTCTTCTTCTTCTTCTTCATCATCATCCTCTCTGTCTCCTTTCCAACCTCAAGTTCTGGGTTCGATGGAACCCAGAACTAGAGCGTTCTGGTGAGTGGTGAGATCGAAACCCAGAACCCACAATGCAACATCAGTATCAAAAAAAAAAAAAAAAGAAAATTGAAGAATTTGGAGGGTTTTAGGTTGATATTTGTTGTTTGAGGTTGATGTTTGGTGGTTGTTATTGTGGGGGTTGTTTGAGTTTGATCTTGGTGTTTGACAGATTTTTGTTTGGTTAGTGTTTAAGGTTGTTAGGTGTATTTTAATCAGTTGTTCTATTTTAATTTTTTGTTTTCTAAACTTATTTTAAAGATCTGAGATTTGGGTTTGACAACCCAGATCTTCATCCTTTTGGATTCAAACATAGGTTTGAATCTAAGCTTTTTTTTTTTTTTTTTTTAATCTTCTTAATTTTTTTATAATTAATTTTAATATATTTTTTAATTTTAATTAAGTAATTAATTAAGTTTTTTATTTTTTAATTATTTAAATTTTTTATGTATGTTTAAAATCTCAACCATTCACGTGTCACAATCTTAGTCTCTCACACGAAAAGACCATTTTACCCTTTCATCCAAACTATTTATTATGGTTGAACTGTCAATTGACTGACGATTGAACTATTTGAAGAGTTTTTTGAAAAAATTAAGGACTAAGAGAGCTATTTTTAAAATATGTTTAAAATTTTGATGTTTTATGAAACCTCAAGGACTAAAGTGAAGTTTTCCCTTAAATAAATAAAATCTAAAATATATAACTATAAATAATTAATTCCATTTAAATAAATAATTCACTCACATAATTCCTTTACTCAATTTGGATCTAAAACGGATTTTTATATGCTTTCTCATAATCTTAGATCCACTCTAAAATCACATAAAACTCAATTTATAACTTATGAAAAAATTTAACTAATTTTTTAGATTTTAAATCTCAATTGAAATAAAAAATTATTTATCTGATAATAAATCGGACCCAAAATATTTGGATAACCCATGTGAAAATTTTCTGACTATTTTTCTTCTCTCTATCTCTTCTTCTTTTCTTCTTCTTTCTTTTCTTCTCTCTGCATTTTTTTTTTTTCGTTACTACCTGGCTATGTGTGTTCTCTCTTTAATGGTCTATGAATATATATATATATATATATATAATATGGCCAAACACACACACACACACACACTCTTTTCAACATGGCCGACACACACCACACACACATCCCTTTGCCTTATTTATTTGCTCATCACCTTATTCATTTGAACTTGTCATTGTCTTATTTAAAAAAATTAAACTGCCATCACATTTCTCTTTATAATGCATATTTGAGTGACACAGTCCATTTTTTTTTTCTTTTTTTTCTTTTTTTTTATAAAAAATGGCACTATAGTATGCTTACCCTCTCATTCTCAACCACACCATTTGTCTCAACTTTTTGACTTGTAAATTTTTCATTCTCGCCCCATCTTTTGCTATGATATTTTTCATTTTACACCTAACTTTCTTAATTTCTTTTAAAAATATCCACCAATACTATATTTATCCAATGTCAATTTCCTTCTAAAACTTAAACCGGACCAAATTAATAACAATAAACTAAATTTTAATTAATTTCTTGGGTTCACTTGGATTAGGACCTTACAAATCATTCCCCTTTATAAAATTTCATCCTCGAAACTTATGAATGACCTCAACTAGAGATATCTCACTCTAATGTCATTGCTTTCACTTCCTCATCAATGACCATAATGATTATATTCTCAATTAATCTCCAAATTTTTCCACTTACATAAAATCGTATATTCAACATTACAACAATTCAAACCATATAACCACCATTAAACAAAACTCTTGAATAATCATAATTGTACCTTGATAGATTATCTATAAATTTCCTCATACAATATCCAAAGCCATAACAATTAACACCTAAATAGACAACTATTAAACAAAATTCTTTAATTAGAATTCTTAACAACAATCAAAGCTGTGCACTTCTGAATAATCACACCTATACTATGATAATAATCATTTTCCTTTTATCACTTCTAATAATAAACAAAAATAAATTATTCTAGATAACTCTATACTTCATGCAGCTTCGAATAATTAATCAATATACACCAATGATAATTAATTACTAGTTTATCAATCTAATATCCATACGCTTGAAAAAAAATAAGCAATCAAAATCATACTATGACATCAACACTAGACACACATTCAAATAAATCATTCAAATTATCTAAGAATTCAGTCTATTGTTTCATAACTCAATTTCAAATTAATAAACATTAATTTTCTCAAACAAAAGATTTAATATCATACTTCCGCTGCACAACTCTAATAATTAATTAAAGTGCCTCTACTTGCTCCATTAATATCACTGCAAATCAATTATAAAATTACACTATTTCAAGAATCAATGTAGAACATTATTCGATATTTCAGAATTCAATCATCTAAAAGTTCAAGTAATAAATATCCAATATACCATATATAATTCATATCATCATCCAAAATTATAAATCATAAAAATCCAAAAGTAATAGCCATATAGGAATCTACTTTAGCCTCAATAAACTATAGGAGACTAATAATTATTCATATTATCACCTCTCTTATATGACATTCTCCATGAATGAATTAAAATTTCTTCATCAAAATTTCCTTGGAATTCTTATCGCTCTTTTCACCCAAATGAATACAAAAAAAACCACTCAAAAAATCACAAGGAACCTAGAGCAATGAATAGTCACAAACTTAAAATCAATGTCCTAGCACCAGTACAAATATAGATATATCATATTCATTACCACTAAAAATACATTCACCAAAATATTTTTAAACTATTAGACTAGATTAAAATTCATCAAAATTAGTCCATGTATAGTCTTGCATGAATTCATAAATCACCTTATAATCACAAATAAATTCAAAATCAAAACTTAAAACTAAATATATACAGG
>JAIZFV010000216.1:0-45833 GCA_021234005.1 Nephelium lappaceum | reverse complement strand
AGAAAATTCCAAACAAACGAAACAGAGCCGATATCTTCGTCCTCAAGCCACTGAAACCTATGAAGAAACGCGCCGGTTTGGGCATTACGACCTCAGGCGTCAACACCTTGTTTTTGGGGTGTCCACATTGTATAGCACCATGGAAGACCAATTCTTCCTGGGATACACAGTCTGGACAGCCCCATCCATCTTGGTGGTCTCTTTAGGGGCATAATCATGATGCACACACATGACGGCATACTTATCATCAATCAAGTCAGTCAATTCCTTAATGTCAGCCAAGTAGAGGAAATCACAATCAACAAACATGGCCCAACCATCATAACCAGCCAAGTAAGGGGTGAGGAAGCGAGAGAAGGAGAACTCAGTGCTCTCAGTCTGGCTTCTCTCACGCCAATACAGGCCTCTATTCGAAGGTCTGATTGGACGATCGGAGTGATCTCAACAGGGATGGTGGATCGCTTCAGGATAGAATGGCGACACACCTCGTAAGCCAGGTCTTCACGGGGATCATACCCCACGAAGATCTTGAAAGCCTTGTTGTTCGCTTTGGTTGTTGTTTCTTCCTTAACCGAGACTGCATTGCCATTACTCAAAGTCATTCTATATCAGGATCTGCAAATTATTAACACATATATATCTCAACTCGACGAAACCATAATCAAGAACGTAAATCAAACAATGAAAGTGACAAATAAATAAAATATGAGATGAATCTGGACTAAAAGCAAGAACAATCGCTCTATAAAATCAACCCCATTATCAGATTGTAAGAAAAAAGATAGCTGCAAATAAAAACAGAGAAAATTAATTGCACAGAGAGGAGAGAGTAGTACCTGGTAGATGGTTAGACTTCGGTGGAAAATGTGGAGACTAAATATATTTGATGGAAAGAAAAGGACAAAGAATCAACGGTGAAGCGTAGTGAAATAGAGTGTTGTTATATATAGAGAGAGCGTGGTACGGAATTGATTGCGGTGTAGATGTTTTGGTGGTGGGCTTTTGCTTCTGCAAACTAATTCCGCGGGCACCGTCACTCTCTCCACGTGCTTTCGTCCCCTGTTTTTTATATCTCCAGCCTGTACCTTTCATCCACACACCGCGTACTCGTTTTTGATGTATTCGCTTCATTGTAAGAATATGAGATAATCTCACTTTCATCCTTCTAGTTTGATATAATTACTAATTATTTTTTATAATTTTAAAAAATCCTATTTTATTCTTTATTATTACTACCATTACTGAAATAATCAAAATTATCAAAGTACTCTTATAGTTTTTTCCTTTACATTAACCTTTAAACTTTGATTTTTAATGTCAACTTTAACGATAGAAAGTTTTTAGATATTTTTATATATTACAAGGGCATGTGATTTATTTAATAAATCCATAAGGGTATATAAGAGATTTTCAAAAATACTGAGGGATTTTGACATTATTTTAAACTATAGGGGTGAAATAGGATTATCCCTAAGAACATGGTAAAACAATTTGGTGATTTTAGTCACATATTTCATTTATAGTAAGTTATAACAACCTTTACTAAACTTTCATGTTGAATGTGTAGACTAAAATCTATTTATTCGAAAACATCCCTTACATTGTATCGGCTATTGGAGTTCCATTATATGATGAGAGTAAAATTGTATATTCAAGGAATAAAATAAATGGTTAAAAAATTAAAATTTTGACTTGAAAATGTGACTTCAATTGTCCATTCATTTTCATTTAATTAAATAGTTGTTATTATATACTTTCAGTTCACTTACTTTTTCATGCCTAAATTGAATGAAAACGGATTGTTAAACGTTCAAAATAAATTTTTAAAGTTGATAGTTTAACCCAAAAATTAAATCAACAAAAAATATATGTGATTTTCCCTTTTCTCTCCCCCTCTCTTGGTCTTGCTCTCTTCGATCTCCCTATCCTTCTCTTTTCTCTTTCTCCATCCTCTACCACCTCCAATGATAGTGGAGATGTCCATTAATGAGATAACAAGATCTTAAAGCATGAAAGAGATGCAAATTTCTTCCATTACTGTGAAGGAGGTCTATTTTCTTTATGCTCGCCGATGAGAATGGAGGAAATGGACATGACTAGAGGAGGTCATTGGACCACTAGGCACCAAGTCTTCGATTCTTATTTTTAACTTTTTTTTATTTTTTTAAATTTTCATGACATAGTTATTTTGTGCAGGTGGTGAGTAGGTTTTATGTTGATGTTTACTGATTTGGTGATTATGAAAACGAATATGGCGATTGTGAAGATGTAAATCGGAGTTTTCCTTTGATATGGTGATTGTGTAGCTCGAGAGCAAACTTTTCCAATGATTTTGAATTTTTACAATTTTAATTGTTTTTTAATTAGTAATATACTTTTATGAGTTTTGGTTTTTTTTTTTTCAAATATTTGCTTTTTAAAACAAAATATTTATAAAAAAAATTATTTTTTTACAAATAATTATTCTTTTTTTTTTATAATTTTTAAAATTTTTTCATAATAGCCTTTTTCATAGTCGAATTAAAGCCAATCTAACGAATTCTTGATGGTGTTAGAATGTAAGGGAGTTTTTGAATAAATGCACCTCTTTTAGTCTACTTAATAGTATGTTGAAGTTTAGGGGAGACTTTTACATTCGATCTTTTCAATTATAATTTGTATATAATATCTAGATCACAAACTACAAGAAAAACGCTTATTAATCACGAGCGATGTCCGTGATAGATATGTAACTAGCATAGGCATCCGTCCACGCTGTATAAGGTTATACTAGTAAAACGCTTTTGGAGTACGGTTTATGCCCGTCTAAATATATTCACAAGTACGGACCATACCTATGCTAAATATATTAACAAGTATGAGCTAAGCCCGTTATAAATATTTTCAAGTACAAATGAAGCTCGTACTAAAAAATTAATGAGTATGAGTAAAACCTGTACTAAATAATATAATCGGCATAGAAGATACTCGTAATAGTTATCATACTGGAAACGGGTAATACGTACCTATAATAAAGGAATAACAATCTAAAAAAAAAAAAACTTATTTTCCCCATAATTGATATTGTACATGTTGTACCTGTTGTTGAGTAACATATTTATTTTTTTAGTGTTAATTTTCTAATATTAGTCAAATAACACTTTAATAATGATTTGAAATATCTATAAAGCTCATAAAATTTCTAAAACATTCATATAATATTGAACGTGATCAAATTTATAACCATAAAAATTCTAAAATATTCATACAAAACAATAGCAAATCCTAATGCAAAATATAAATATCTAAAAATTATCTACTAACTAATTATGTATCATCACTTAGAAAACTATACTAAGTCATAATATGTAATGTACTTTTTTGGCCAAGCAATGTAGGTGTCTCTAGTATCTTCAGAATTTGTGTGATCATTAGTAGGGCAAATCCAAGGAACTTTGTTCACCAATATCTTGCTCATAACAACTCTCCAATAATCTGGACTAAGGAGCATATGATGAACTATCGCTGTTGAATTTATGCAATCAATTTCAGCTTCAGTCACTACTTCTCCACTACCAATCCAATGCAATAACTTGCATTTTTTGCCTTCCAGAAATGAAGCATCCTATTTACTTGTACTTTGCGACAAATGTATACACAAAATAAAAGTACTAAAAAAAAAAATCTCAATTTACTAATTGTGATTAACATTAACTTTTTTTTTTTAAATGACTTACTTTTGAAGAAGATTATTCAACATCATTGTTACTTTCTTGTTTTTTAGAAGAAACTAAAGGCTATAATTATACAACATGTTAGCAAAGCATTAAACAAAACATGGCTTTTAAAAAATATAATTAAACAATTATATTATAATATATTTTTCATTTACTTGTGCACTAAAATACCGAACTCTTCCTTCAACTCCTACTCCATCATTGCTTTAAAATTAAAATATACTTAATATTAGATGTAAGCCATTGATCTACATAATTAAATCAAAAGCTTAAAATTACTTCATTTGACATACTTGAATATTATTGTTTACCAATGTCATTACCAGTTGCTCAAGATTTTTCGCATTTTCCTGAAGCTGCCTCTAGTAGTGTAATTAGTAATCACAGTTGCATTAACCTTTGTTGGTGTTACACCAGACCCAAGCTTTGAACTCTACCTCGATGCTCATTTTCTAAAACTTGGGCTACAATATCTTTACTGATGTCTGATTGATTTTTTGGAATTATTTTAATCTCTTGCTATATAGCACGCAAAATGATAAAAAAATATGATAGTGTTAGTTTAGAGTTGAACATGGCCAATAGATTTACAAAAAAAAACAATATCAGGTCTAGTACATTATTCTAATATAAAAAAAGCATCAATTGCATTAAGATATGGTACTTCTGGATAAAGTATCTGTTCATTATCTTTTTGGGTTGAAATAGATCCTTTTCAGGATCAAGAGACCGAACAACCATTAGGATACTCAAGGAATGAACTTTATCCATATTAAAACATTTTAAGATTTTTTTCAATATATACTCTTTGATGGATGAGAATTCCATGTGATTTATGCTCGATCTCTAGGCCAAGACAATATTTTATTTGCCCTAAGTCTTTCACCTCAAATTCATTTTTCAAATATTCAGTAATTCTTAAGAGCTCTTCATGAGTCCTAACTAAATTCATGTCCCAATTAACCAAGCACGAGCTATAATGGGGAATACTGATGATGTGCAGTGGGTTGGAGGCAAACTAACGCCGCAACATGTAGTATGGCATGACCCCACATAGATATTGGTAATTACATTCGTAAAAGTAAAGTTCGAGTAATTACTTGGAAAAGTTTGATAAATGACTCCGCTAAACCATTTTGAGTGTGAACATGTAGAACCGGATGCTTAACATTAATTCCAATGGACATGCAGTATTCATCAAATGCATTTGATGTTAATTCACCAACATTGTCTAAGCGAATTGTTTTAATTGAGTAATCTGAAAATTATGTTCGAAGTTTAATACTTTATGCAAGGAGTCTAGCAAATACAACATTACGAGTTTACAATAAACAAACATGTGGCCATCATGCAGGTTCATCAATTAAAACCATAAAATAGCGAAATGGTCCACTTGGTGGATGAATAGGTCCACATATGTCCATTTGAATTATTTGTAAAAATAATGGGGATTCAAAATTAATTTTAGAAGGGGATGGTTTTATCACCAATTTTCCTTGCGAGCAAGCAGTGCAAAAATTCTTTTTAGATAATAGAATCATTTGATGCTTTAATGGATGTCTATTAGAGTTTTCAATAATCTTACGCATCATAGTGGACCCTGGGTGATTAAGGCGATCGTGCCAAAGTTGAAAAATCTTAGGGTCTAAAAATTTCTTATTTATAACCAAGTAGGTCTCAATGGGAGTTATGACTGTATAGTATGAGCCAGACGAGAAAGCATGAAACTTTTCTAAAATGATCTTTTGTCTTGAGGCAATGGATATAATACATAGATATTCTACGTTATGCTCACTTATAGTCTCAATATGGTATCCATTATTGCGTATATCATTAAATTGAACAAGTTTCTTCTGAAATTGCTTGAATATAATGTATTATAGATATATTTTAGTCTCATTTGACAATAAAATTATGGCTTTTGCATGACCATCAATTAGGTCTGCAGGACTGATACAGTGTTTACCTTAGCTTTATATTGTGTCAAATTTAAGAAATACTTTTTATCACAAAGGATAGAATATGTGGTTGCACTATCAATTAAGCATATGTCTTCACCTTTTCCTTTCGGAATAAATGGTCTATCCATATCCTTTTTATTTAAACGAAATTCATATTAGTCATTGAAAGAAGCAAAAACACGAATGCAAAAATACATCTGACTTGATACAAAAAGAAGCAAAAGAAAGTAAAAGATTATCATATCCTAATTGGTACGGGCATTCTCGTTACCATTTTACACAAAAAAATGATTATAGAAGGAAATGCATAACAAAAAGAGAAATAGTAGTTTTCAGATACTAATGCTAGTTTGTATTTTCTTTGCCATCACCATTCATGAGGAGGTCAATCTCTCTACCAATATTTTCAAAGAAATCTACAGTATCAAAGTGAGTAGTATCTTCTAGGCTGACAAATTTTGCAAATTGGTCTTAACCTCCTTCTTCTTTCCTTTTATGGATTGATAAAGTTCTACCAAATGTTTAGGCATACAGCAGGTACGTGACCAATGATCTGATGCACCACACCTAAAACAAGTACTTTCAGCTCTTTTAATGATTTCATTTCCCATATTTCTTTTTGCCAGTTCTTGTTTAGCCACATAAACATTCCATTTTTGGGATGTATTATTAGCATTACGTACCCTGAAAATTTATAACCACCATGCCCACGAGAAGCACTTCCTCGTCCATATCCTTAATCACATCCTCTACTGCAACCTCGTCCATGCCCACTATATGTGTTGGCATTCACTTATGGGAGTGTCAATGAATTGCCGATCGTAACTCATGATTTTTCATCAATAGTTCATTATATATTCTACAACAAGCAAACATGAGATTAGTTTTGAATATTTTTGGAATCAACGTTCTCGGTGTTGTTGTTATAAGAGCATATTTGAGGCATGGAATGTCGAGAACGTTTTTTCTAACATATTTTGTTCAATTACTGCTTCACCATACAATTTTAATTGTGAGGTTATTTTGAATAAGGTAGAGTTATATTCAGCAATTGTTTTGAAGTCTTGTAACCTCAGGTGGATCCATTCATATTTAGCCTTTGGGAGGAATACATCCCTCTGGTGGTCAAACTTGTCCTTTAGGTTGTTCCATAAGGCTAAAGGATATTTCACCGTAAGGTACTTGGTCTTAAGGTTTTCATGTAGTGGTGTCGGAGGAATATAATAGCTTTTGCCTTTTCCTATAAAGTTGTTTCATTTCCCTCCTTAATTGTATCTTGCAATTGCATCGCTTGCAAATGCATCTCAGCATCCAGGATCCAAAAAAGATCATTTTTCCCTGAAATATCAAGAGCAACGAACTGCAGGTTCTTAAGATTTGACATTTTCCAATATCTATATTTACAATAAAAACATAATAATTAGTTATACACAAGTAAAAAAATAGATAAATATATTAGTAAAATCACATATGAAGTTACATATGTAAAGATGATGGATAAAGTTATGTGTGAGAATAATTAAAGATAACCGTAAAATTAATTAGTAGGCATAGCCATATATAATATATGATAATATAGATAAAATCAGATGGTAAGATATAAATAAAGTTAGTATAATAATCGAGTCGCAGAGTCATACATTGATTGGGTTGGTATAGCCAAACTTCTTAGTTAGAATTTGGGTTGGCATAGCCAAACTATCTAAATAGAATATTTGTGATGATAACGCGTTATAAAATCAATTAAAATTAATAGATAAAATAGAGAAAGAGTAGAAGTAGGAGAAATATGGATGACACACATAAGCTATAATAGAAGTAAACAAATAAATGTGAAATAATAGAAGCAAACAAAATGTGAAAAGAAAGGAATTAGAGAGTAGAAAAGAATAGGAGAGTACTTGTACTTTTTACTAATTTTGGAAAGCAAAACTAACACATCCATTTCAAATAACATGCATGCTTATATAGGCAAAAGAAGCATGGGCCAAATAACAATAAAAAATTGATTTGCTTGTAGAGGTGATAAATCCACAATTATCACATGGCAAATATAATAATGTTGCTTTTGAAAAATGATACAATTCTATAAATAGATTATACTATTGTATTTATCTGCAAAAATAATGGAATAATCATAAGTAACCCCTTGACTTTTGTGAAATGTCTAATAAAATCTTCTAATTTGAGAAATCAATAGAACATTTCCCCCGGTTAATTGACTACTAGTTGATTTTGATTGAATAGAATAAAATAAATCTATTAAAATCATTGACTATAAACTAGATTAAAAAATTAAAAACTTAAGAAATAAAAATAACATCAATTCCTTAAAAAAAAAAAAAAAAACCTTTTTACAAATTAAAAAATAAAATATTCAAAATTATAAAAAGAATTAATTAAAATGCAAACCATATAATATTTAAATTAAAAACAAAAACTATGGAGAATGCAAACACATTTCCAAGATAGATAGGCGTTTGTATACGTATCCTCAACATTTTTTTTTAATGTTTGAAATATTTTTTTCTACGATCATATTATTTATTATATATTTTAGAGATCATAATTTAATTTTTTTGAAAATAATACTTTTTTTTCATTTTAAAAACTTTTCTTAGTATATTTGATTTGTTTTCATATTTTTAATTCGATTATATAAAAATTGACCAAAAGAATCCTTTTTTATTGAATTAAAGAAAAGCTAACTAATTAACTAACTATAGATTTTTTTTTTTTTTTGGGTTTCTCAAATCAGAGAATTCTGATTTGAGTTTTTATCAAAAATCAGCGGATATCTGCAATCCTCCCCAAAAATTATAGAATCCAATATTATTTGATTAATATATTACTATAATAATATTTACAAATTAATTAGTATTTTCAAAGAGATTTGAAATAAAATATAGATGTTTAAGAGATTGTTAAAAAAAAAAAAATTGTCGGTGGCAGCAGGAGATATTTCCTGTAGTGGTAGACATGCAAATCTTGCATGGGCCTGAAAAATCCAGCAGATCTCCAAAAGGAGGTACTCTGACAAAATAAGTAAAATAGACATGCTGGGGGCAGGTAGAAAGTGTTCTCTAGCGGAAACGAAAGGCCGAGAAAAATATGATCGAGAATATTATATCATTTTATGAATCGATAGATATTTTGAATCACAAGTTTTGGAATCATTCTTTTGTTTTCAGTTCAAATCGATATTATTTGATTCCAAGTTTTTTTTTTTTTAAATGTAAATTGATAGATATCTTAGGACTTAAGAGTCCATGTGAATATTTTCATCATTGTTTAAAATTTAAACTTTTTTTTTGTCAATCAGACACTCATACGTAGAAAGCGGATCTACAATTTGTTAAGATAGAACTAACTTCGATGGTCAACTTTCTAGAAATCCAATAATCTGTAACTTGTATAAATCGAATGAAAGAACAATGAAAACTCGATATCTGGATGGTGTCGATCAAAGATAATCCGACACTCAAGTTAGAAACAAAAATAAAGATAAAGCAAATCGAATAAGAAACAAAATGAATATGCTATTGTTGTTCGACTCAAGGTGAATGGCACGTTAATAGAAATTGGGAGTAGATCTGTCGTTCGATTGGTACAAAATGTTACGGCAGCTGTACGCTTTCACGAGGACTGGTGTCTTATTTGGTCAACATGCAACTAATGAAACAACTGGTGCACGTTACACGAAGCGACCTTGAACATTGGGCTTGGATTAGGCCAACCCATTGGTTTGGCTTACAGGCTGTGTTTCCTTGCAGGCTTCGTCTATCGAGCTACGTCCTTGGGCATTGGGCTTGTATACTTTTCTGCCATTACACACGTCAAACACGAATGTTGCTTTCTCAAGCATTCTTTGCAGTCTAGCAAACCATGATTACCTTCGTGTCTTGATTCCTTTGATCGTCGAGCTTCATTATCGTCTACGAAGTTAACTATATACACAAAAATAAATAAAATATTTTGACATGAAAAAACCAATTATAAAATATGAACACAATACCCAATGCATGAATGCAAATTTTACTCCTCAGGTGGTAAGGGCTGTTGCAATTTTAAGAGGTCCTTCAGTTGGTAGTGAATTTGGTTCTTTTGGGTGTGGTAACTGAGTCAGATACAAGCACAGTGATTGATGTCATTAATTCAGGTTCTTGTTCAAATTCGGAGTTAGGCCTTGTCATCGGTGTCATCATTAACTCTTTATATTTTCTTCCAGTGATTTTATGTTCCTTTGTTCGGATATTAGTTAACATTTCTTCTTATCATTTAGCTAAACTGGCTCTTTTGTTTTTATAGGATTGCTATACCTTTAAAAATAGTAATAATAATATGAATTGCATCATTATTTCTATTCTTTTATGTATTTATATGTTTAAACTACGTGTTATTATTTACTCAATTTCCTATTTTACAGAAGAGGGTCACTGACCTTTCATATTTAGATGCGATTATTTTTTTTATTTAAAGACCCAATAATATTAATTTTAATTAATATTGAATAACGAATGAAAACCGAATACTGAATGTTAGATCTGTTTTTCTTTTAAACTGAAAATTAAATTATATAAATTTAGAAATGAAATATTCAAATTTAATTCAGTTAAACTAAAAGTGAAAAATATTCACTTTTTTCGTTAAGTAATTTTAGGAGTTATTTAAGTGATTTATTAGTTATTAAATGAAAACTCAAAAAATCAAACAAATCTTTAGGGGTGTGTGTATTCATCTAAAATTTATTAGAGTTTGATCTTTTTTTTTTTTTTAATGATAGATTAATATGGAATTCACAAATTCTATAGAATCCATAATGATATTGTTAGAATTCTTAAGATATCTAAAGAAATCTTTCAGAAAATTATAAGATTGTTATAATTTTTTTTTCTTTACAAAAATCACTTTAAAATTCATCCAACTCTATCACTTAAATTGATAACTTATATGAAATATATGAAGTCAATAATTCTTTTATTAAATCTAGATTTTATTTATTTTTTAAAAAAATACATCTAGATTTAATTAGATTTATACAAATATGAATTTAATATACCAGATTTTAATTGATTTTATACAAATTTAGATTAAATGCACCTAGATTTCAATAAAATATATTTATTCTTATAAATTAATTCAATTATTAAATAAGTAAATGAAAAATCTTTCAAAAAATTGTAAGATTTGTTATAATTTTTTCCTTAAAAATCACTTTAAAATTCATTCAAATCCATTACTTAAATCAATCACTTAAATAAAATATATGAAATCAATAACTTTTTTAATATATCTGGATTTTTTTTTTTAAATACGTTTAGATTTAATTAGATTTTATGCAAATATGAATTTAATACACCTAGATTTTAATAGATTTTCGATAAATTTAAATTAAATACACCTAAATTTCAATAAAATTTATTTATCTTATAAATTAATTAAAGGGCAAATTGCACAAATACCCTTGAGGTTTGGTAAAATTACACAACGATGATAATGTTTGGATAACTCGCACTAATCTCCCCTGAGATTCCAAAAACTCATCACAAACCTCTCATACTGTTAGTCAACCATTAGTCAACCTTGATTAAGTCAAAAGTATCAAGAGTAAAATGGTCAATACACAATTTATAAACATTTTAATTTATTTTATTTTTTAATTTAATTGAAAAACAAAAAAATTAAAAAAAAAAATAGTTTTCCATGGGAGACTAGATCCTAGTCTCCTATTGAGATCGAATTCTGGTCTCCGACGATGGAGACCAGAAAACCGATCTTCATCGATAGTGGAGACCCCGTCTCTAACGATGGAGATGGTCTTCATTGTTGGAGATCGTCCAGCAATGGAGACCAATCTCCATTGTCGAGCAATTTTTTTTTAATTTTTTTGCTTTTTTTAATTAAATTAGAAAATATATTATATTAATTTTAAGTTTATAAAAATAAAATGTTGACTTTACATTTGACTTGAAGGGTATTTTAGTCCTTTTATATCATTGATCATTGATTGTGAGAATTTAACAGTGGTTGACTAATATCAAGAGAGATTTGTGCTAAGCTTTTAGAACCTCAGAGAAAATCAGTGTGAGTTACTCAAACATCGTCATATTTGTGCAATTTTACCAAACTCAGGGGAGGTTTGTACAATTTACCCTAAAAAAAATTATATATTTAGTAGTTTTTAGTTTTCTATGTTTTTATTACTTTATTCATGGGTCCTCCTGAACAAATTTTCTGGGTACATCACTAGTTAGACTACTATTTGTATTTACTAGTTTTATAGATTTTGGGTATTAGAAAAAAAAAATGTTAGGATCTCTCCTAACTCGTTAAGGCGTTATTGAAGAATTACTATGAACTTAAAGATCAAGGAGTAAAGACAATGTAATTCAAGGTGATTAACAAGCCTCAAATATGTAAGTGCTTATATGATGATAACCACTCGTGGTTTGATGCTCATTCATGTCCATACATTTAGTATTTCATATATTAATTGTGCATTTACTTTATTGTGAAGGAATCAGAATGATTTGGAATCGGAATGATGTATCAGAATTGGAATAACTTGTTTACTTCAATTTTAGGAATCATAATCGAAATCAGCAGTATTCTCATTAAGTTGTTTATTTTGCTTTGGAATCCGAATGAATTAATTACAAATTATAAACAATACCCTTAATTAAAATTATGGATTAATTATAATATGCAAAATAGTATTTAAAATGTAATGCCATAATTTTGTCATGTAACTCATCATAATAAACTAAAAAATAATGAACTTTCTTAAAAATATTATTATAAGCATATTGTGTATCTTTTTTTTTTTTTTTAGAAAAAACATATTGTGTATCTATATTGTATATCAGGTCGTGATTTATATATATACATATATATATATAATGTTACCTAAATTTGCTTTGTTTTTGTAAATGTAGTAGCTTAGCAACCATGGTCGTGGTAGTAACAATTATCATCAATATGTTACATTCTTTAATTCATCACAAAATTTAAGTACTAACTATACTTCATTGGAATAAAATATAACACTTTACACTAGCACGTTTTTTTTTTTTTCTTTGAAAGCATTAGCATATTTAAATATTATATTATAAATATAAAAACAATCGAGTACAATAAATTAATTCAACAGCAAAGTCATATTTATCAACATAGGTTTTTTTTCAAATAAATGTATAATGGACTTTTTACATTTGGGAATGGAAACAGGATTCTCAAGTGAGATTGGGGGAATAAGATTCTCATTCCACAACCTCAAATTGATGTGGGATTCACACTTTCATTTCAATTATAAAATAAATTTTAAGCAAGTAAACACCATTAATCAATATTATTCCTTATTCTTATTCTCTAATCCATAAAATAAACACACAATAATAGTGTGCATTTGATTTTGGACCTATAGCAATGCTTTCATATCTTGGTAAATGTGTACGCATTATTTTCTTAAAAGTTCAAACTTTCAATCTAAAAGAGAGAGTAGTTTCATCATTTTATAAATGTTTTTAAAAATGGTTCATCATGAGAAATGTACCCTTAGATGTTGGCTAATCATAAGAAAATACTATTAATCAAATGGAGGTTGAACTAGGAAGATATGAACAAACCGTAAAAGTGTGTAAGTTCCATGATTTGTAGTTGGCTAATTTGGGGGCAAAATGCTTTTAAATATATTCTTGGCTTCTTGGGTGTTAGAACTTTAGGATTTAGAAAAGAGAAATGAAGAATGAAGATCAAGACCATGCAAGGAGGTTAGCTTGAAGACTCCAAGATGCAAATGCTTGTTTTCTCATGGTTTAATGCTTGTTCATGCTCAATCATGTTGTGTTTGGAGTGTTTGCATATAGTTTTTGACCTTTAGGATTGGACATAGTGCATGCGGTACATGTTTGCATGCATTTCTTAAAAGTTCAATTCCATGGGTTATCTTCTAGGGTATTTTGTCATTTTCTATATGTTTTCTAAAGATGGTTTTATTATCAAAAATGTAGTTCTGGATGTCAATTAAACAAAAAAAAAAAAAAGTTGTGAATCAATTAGATGTAAGACAAAGAAGTTATGGTCAAAACAGTTAAAGTGCGTAAGATTGGATAACACAACGTGAGACTGACTATTAAGCCACAATTGGAGCAGTGAGCCAACTACTCCAAGGAATAAGGAGTGAGTTAAGAAAGCCCTAGTTCAGAGTATTCTAAATTCAATAATATTAATCATATGAAATTCTCTGTTGATATGCATTAATCTCATATAAAAACATAAAAAACATAATTTTTCAATGTTTATCATGCACAATAATTTTTATATCCATCCGGTGCATATAAGATAAAACATCCATGTACAGTTGTAACAAATTACATAATCCATGGCATCAATCTTAGGAATACCTATTCATACTCATTTCAATGCCAAGCATATGATATGCACTCATCTAATTCAAGACATATAGTGGACCACATTTGTAAGTATCTTTTAATTATCAAGTCGTGGCTCCATAAACAAGTACCACAAATCAAAGACACTAACTAATAAGCATCACAATATAAGGGCGCTATCTCATCCTATCTAGCATAAGGAATGTTGCAACTCCATCTTTCGAGGTCATTCTTGGGAGCACTCAAGATAGAACTTGTCCACAATCCCATAATCATAACGGAACCATAACTATCTCTTTTCACTTGTTATTAATCCACAATTTTCTTTATTCCATACAATACATCTTTCCATAAGCACAACATATGGAAACATAATCATCAATTTCACTTGTACAACATCAATGTTTACATGATACAATTTCATAATTTATAATCAATGTTCCATTAATAACATACAAATTATAAACACAAGTACATATATATATATCAGTGCGTGTATATATATAAACACATTTCATAAATTTTCTAATATCATTTCTAATTTAATAATCCAAACATATTATCATTTTATATATCAATCAACCATGTAATGATCAAATATATTAAAATCAAAATCAAACCAATTTAAGTAAATTATATCTTTATCTAGAGTTTAGAACTCACCTTACCATGATCACATGGTATCGAGATTTTGTGTCCGTCCCACCTGGTCCATCCTACTAGTGGTGTTTACTATACAATTTGTAGTTATTATTCTTCCTACAAGCATCAAATTTCTAAATTTAAAATAAATCCAAATAAAAATATTCTCAGTTAATCAACCCATAATAATTTCTTAATTGTCATTAACACGATTCACCTCACAAGGGTTTGTTGGATATAATTTTGAAATATCCTTCTTGAGAGTTCATTTCAAATTGTTTTCGGATATTCTTGATACTTGGAAAATATTTATCCACGATTAATAATAACCCAAAATATTAATCCTCATCTATTCTTAACTTCCCGGAATTTCATCAACTATAATTATTAATTTTCGCATAAGAAATTAATATCTCAAAATTAAATAAATTTAATTTAATAAATTTCTTATTACCCAAAACTTAAATTAAGCATAAAACCATTTTTTTTTTTTAATTTCATCCATCAAATAAACTATTTTCTAATTCACCAAATCCATCTCTAAAAACTTCCACCAACCCATAATTTAACTTCAAATTAATATATATACATCACATTTCTAGAGAGATTTTACAACACAAAGAATACAGGAATTGATTTAACTCAAATGGAAATGGGAAATTAGCCTTGAAAACTTGGAAGCTTAGCAATCCAATTTTTTTTCCCCTTTTCTTCCCAGCTTGCTCTTTCATTTTTCTTCGTTTTTTTTTTTTTCTCTCTCTCTCTCTCTCTAATCTTCTCCTAATATCTTCTCGGTTAGACTTTTGTAATTAAATTTACCTTTAGAGATGGCATGACATCCACTTGTTCTTTTGCTTTGCTCGGTGTGCAACGAATCCAGTGAACACTTGTCCCAATATTTATTTGTTTATTCTTTTAAAACCAATGGGGTGTATATAGCAAATCAAGGGGAGTGTAATTAAAGCAAAGAAACTTCTAGAATGATGAGCTGATTTAGAAACTATGTAGGTGCATTTAGGAAATTTAATTATACATGGCATTTGGGCTTTTAACTATAATTGGGCTCAAATAATTATTTTTCTCCGTTAACACGTAAATGGGCTATCTCATGAGTACTGGCCTTATTTAGAAGGTCCCATAGCTTCCTTTGGTAATGATTTTCATTCTTTCAACAACAGTGGGGCTTGTCTTTAATAGGCTCATTTAGCGAGTCATGAGACTTCATTTAGCAATATCTGTCCATTAAAAACAATTGGGCTTAAACTTATCATTGGGTTTGAAATAAAATTTTTCTAATTGTTGGGCCCTGTCTCTTATATAATAAAACTTAGTTGAATAACAATTTAATTAAACCCAATTCGTAACATTACTAATTAAACAAATTTGAATCTTAAATTTTTAGGTCTCTTGGATATTAATTTTTGTTCTAACACAATTAACCTGTTCTAGAGTTATTACAAACTCCACCTCTTAAAAGAATTTCTTTTACGAAATTCACACATACTAGTATGATTATTCTAAATAATAATAATAAACAAAATTTAACAAAATTTTTTATGTAACTCTTATACTTCATGTAATCTTCTTAACTTTCCAATACTGTTCTAAGAACTCTTTTCAAATAAGGAATCAATGTCTACCAATGAAAAATTAATTATTCTTTTTTTATAGCTCTACCCATATTCTTTGGAACCAAATAAATCATTCAATATCATATCGTAAGACATCAACGCCATGTCATGTTCACATAAGTCTCACTCAATTATCTTAAAATTTAAGTCGATCATCTCATAGCTCAATTTTAAACCTAGTAAAAATAATTTTTCACAAATAAAAGACAAAACACCGTTCTTTAACTCTGATATTAAACAAAAATGCCTTTACTTGAACAATTAATAACACCGCAAAATAATTATATATTTTATACACATTTCAAGAATCACTCTAGAACACCTTTTTTTGTACTCTAAAATTTTAATCATCCAAAAACTTCAAGTCATAAATATTCAAAATATTAAATATAATTCATATTATCATCTGAAAATTATAAGTTATAAATATCTACAAATAATAGTTTCCAATTCAAGTATATTGAAAACAATGCTTATCCAAAGCGATTTTAGTCTCAGTTCATTGTAAGATACCAATATTATTTCACTTGACCACCTTTTAATATGACAATTCTCCACAATAAAACGAAAATCCCTCTTTAGTTTTTTTTTTTTTTTTTTGGGTGGGGGGTTGGAGTGGGTTGTGGATTTTTCCACTCTTTTCACAAGAAAGAAAAAAACAAAACAAAAACAAAATATCCAAACAAATAAAACCACAAAAAATCCGGAGCATGACATAATTAATTATTATAATTAATGTACTAATCACAAGTACAAAATAAGATCTTCATCAAATTCTACAATTACTAATAAGAGGAAATGCTTCCACCAACAAGTATCTTTACTTGCTAAACTTGACCAAAATATAACAAAATCACATCCAAATCATAACCTTTTATAAATCCATAAATTACCTTATAATCATAAATAGATTCATAATTAAAACTTAAAAGTAAATATTATAACAGCTTAATATTATTTAACCTTCAAAACCTCAACAAGAAAAAGATTTAAACCCTTTAATTCCATCTACATTAAAAAAATAAGAGATTAAGTACATATATTACAACCCAGTGTACAAGAGAAAATCAACATAAACCACACTTTCCATCATGTAACAAATGCAAATAAAGTGTATGCATCATTTATCTACACTTACTTTTAACACAAATCAAAATAGCTTGCATTGCATCATTTATCTACACTTACTTTTAACACAAATCAAAATAGCTTGCATTCAATACTATCACCACCATAGCAAAACACAAAAGTCACACAAGGAAAAAGCATGAGGTAGAAACCAAGAGCCTCTTCTTGGTCCCCACCACCCCCTCTCCCCCCTCCCACTTTCTTTACCTTCCTCCTCTTCTTCTCCTTTTCTCCCTTTTCTTTCTCTCCCTTGTTACCTACAATTTTTCTTTTTAGAAACCCTAATCCCGATTTCCTCCATTTGGTTCATCAAAACATTCACATTTTTGGGCCTTTGCAAGTCCATTACCTTTAAAATGTATCTTGGGTCCACATAAAACCTCCTAGGGCATAAATAAGGTGTAAACTATGCCACATAGTCTTTGTAGGGCCAATACATCATCCATTCATACTTTCCATACAAGCAAAGATCAAAATACCTCAATGATCGATATAATGGAAAGAATGTATTAAGTTAATGACTTTAGATGTAAATAACTTGCTTATACATATGCAACCATACATGCATATATATATAGTGGATCTTGGTCACACAACCATAAAAATGTTTATATGTGGGACACTGCAGAGTGTGAGCTGATTTGATATCTGATTATCTTGATCTTTTGATGAAATTCATTGAATTAATTACATTATACTTGAGCTTTTTTTGTTGAGAGTTTCATTATGTGTTATGGTTCTTGAGTATCTTTTATACACCCACGTGCATGATGTTATGGCCTTACTATTCTCTTTATTGATTTCTTTCTAAGAATGTGTTAGATTGTCAAGTTAGATATGTGATTTAAACATCTATCAATATTCCTTTATTTTATTTATTTATTTTTTTATTTTCTAACCTGAATTTATCAGTAAAAAAACTTTCAGTGGGTAACTATCAATTGGTTATCAATTTGATGGCACATATTTAGGGGGAGAATCTTATATTTTAATTAACCACATTGTTCTTATACACCTTTGTCTTTTAGTGTCAAAAAGGGGGAGATAAATATACAATGTATTTTATTTATTTTTGTTTCTATTTCATGATATCTCTTACTTGACTTAGATGTTTTACGATTTATTTGTAGGTCTTGACATCAAGATTAGTTTAGGTGTTTATTGATTTCTTATATAATTTATTATTGGTGAGGTTTTGCTACAAAACTGTCCGAGCGCACAAGGTTACAGGACATACATCACTAAATTCTCCCTATGGTTAGAAAGCATCCTACAATTTTAAATTTTTTTGTCATATTGAAAAAAGCGGTACTTTCTATTAAAATTATTAAGAGCAAAAGTTAACAATTAAGCATAATTCGGTCAAGTTTGGATGTCTTTCGAAGATTTTTTGTGCTACTAAGTTACGGCTATGTTCAAGCTCGCGAATGGAGGTCATTGGGTCCTCTACCCCAATGCGACAACCTTGGTGCTATGACAACCACCGTCACGCCACAAGTCGCTGAGCTCTCTACCAGCTTATTGAGTGGATGGCGTCGCGAGGATAACGGTCGCGCCCTATTTTGGAACCGAATTTCAAGTGCAATTTTTGAAGGGGAATTTAATCTTTATTGTGAATTAGGCTTTTTTATATAAAAACTCATCTTTAAGTAGTCTTCAACTAGCTTTTGATAGAGCTCTAGCTTCACCATTATGAGGAGAGAAACACCATAATCTCTTCACTCACTTATATCAAATTCACATCATATTTTGATTCATCAATAAGGGAAGTAGGAAAGAATCAAAAGTCTTAACCAAGGAAGACCACAAGAAGAGCACTTGGAAGCAATTTCAATGGAGATCAAGTAATGTATTCTTTCTATTTCTATCTTGTATTTGTTATCATATAGTTATATGTAACTAAATTATGTGT
This sequence comes from Nephelium lappaceum, assembly GCA_021234005.1. Taxonomy (NCBI): domain Eukaryota; kingdom Viridiplantae; phylum Streptophyta; class Magnoliopsida; order Sapindales; family Sapindaceae; genus Nephelium; species Nephelium lappaceum. The sequence goes on along the minus strand of JAIZFV010000216.1, from coordinate 26,453 downwards.
TAGGAAGGCAATGTTGTGAGTACTTTGATCATCTTTGTATGCAATTCATTTAATCAAGTCATTCTTTGTTTTAATTGATTAAATCATTGTTATGATAAGTGTATGAATGACTAATTCTATGCTTAACATTGACAATGAATTATTGGTTAATTAGAGAATAGATAGAGATATTTTGACTATGATCTAATAGGCCTAGAATGAATGTTAACCTGATTATGCAGATCATTGATAATTAGGTTAGAACCGATATCTGATAGGTTTTCAATTGAATACAGGACTGACCAATTGTTTGTTTGGAAATTTAGAGTTAATATGCGTGACCGAATCGATAGGACTCATATTGAATATTAGCAACCATATTTTTATTGGGTTTCTATACATTGCATGGAATGACCAATATAAATGTAGTAAATAGGAATTAAGGGTTCATTCAGGTGACCAAATTGAATAACTACCAATTGGAATTAGGTTAAATAATTGGATTGCTTGTGTTTAATCGAATAGAGTATACATAGCATTGGGGACCTAACATTTCATCATTATTGTTTCTCACTTGAATTGGCATTGTTTTCTTGTTCATTAGTTTTTATTTTTAAACCTTTTGGTTAATTTTATTGCTTGCATATCACATTAGAATTTAATAGAAGTAACCATAGACTTCTCTATGGAATGATTTGTTTCTCACTTGAATTTGGCATTGTTTTCTTGTTCATTTAATCATTCTCAAACCTTTTATTTAATTTTATTGCATGCATATCACATTAGAACTTAATAGAAGTAACCACAGATTTCTTTATGGGACGATCTTGTATCTGTTATATTATGACGGATTTATGATTTTTTATTATTGAGAGTTACAAAACAAACTATTATATATATATGGAGTTTGATTTGGAGAAAAAAGAAATAATTTGAATCCACAGCCTTATAAATGTAGGTGTAAGGCGTTTTACTATATCTCATCCACACATTTCTATGGCACATGTTGGCAAGTTAGGTAAGTTTAGAGAAAAGAAAAAAAAAATTAGTGTGTTTGAGGTATATATATATATATATATATTTCAATTCGAATAAATTGTAAGTTTCTAAAATTATCTAACTTGCAAACATATACCATAGAATGTAGATGAGATATAAAATATCTCACACCTACATTTATAAGATTTTCGAGCTCAAATAATTTCTTTTTGCTCCAATTCAAACTCCCTCTCTCTCTTTATATATATATAACCTCAAACACACTACAAATGTTTTTCAATAAGTAAGTTTCTAAAGTTACCTAACTTGCAAACATGTGCCATAGAACGTAGATAAGATATAAAACATCTCACACCTACATTTATAAGACTACGAGCTCAAATAATTTCTTTTCCTCCAATTCAAACTTTGTATCTATACATATATGCATATATATATATATATATATATAACCTCAAACACACTATAAAGTTTTTCAATCAGAATAAATTGTAAGTTTCTAAAGTTACCTAACTTGCAAACATGTGTCATGGAATGTACATGAGATATAAAATATCTCACACCAACATTTATAAGACTGCGACCTTTAAATCGGAGGAAAGAGAAATTATTTGAGCTCGCATTCTTATTAATATAGGTGTGAGATGTTTTATCATATCTCATCCCCACTTCATGACAGATGTTCGCGAGTTAGGTAAGTTCAGAAACTTACAATTCATTATGATTGAAAAACGCTTTTAATGCATTTGAGGTTTTACTTTTACAGAGTCATGCAATGCGTTAAGATGTGAAAGTGATTTAAGCTAATGTTAGGGCACGAAAACCGTCCAAAGAGACGTGGTGATAGATTCGAGATGGAGTGTTAAGTGGTCCTTCGTCACTTATTTATTTTTCAGAGGCCCAATGCAAAACCCCAAAAAGTAGGCAAAAGCTTTTTGGGCCCCACTTGTCTTATTGCCTTTTTTACCCTTTTCGTGGACCCGTCATCGAATGTCACCTGCCGTCCCGGCAATCCGACGGGTAACTTCCCCGATTAATTGTCAGCCATATACAATGTATATGGGTTTATGTTTTATATTGGCACTAACTTGATCTATCGGAGCCCTTAGACTGATTATAATGATTGTTACTGAAGTTAATTCAAAGAATTCAATTAATGGATGAGATTAATGATTGGATAAAATAGTTAAATGCATATCAATTTTTAAATATATTATACAGTTTTTTAAAGAATAAAATATAAACATATTTGACGGTGTTTTTTTAAAATTAATTTTTTAAAACTGAAAATAATATAAATATCTTTATATTATTTTTGAAAATAAGTAGAATAACTTTTTGTAAAAGAAATAATTATTATTTTATAAAGTCTGTTTTGAAAATGATGGAACAATAAAAAAATAAAAATAAAAAAGGAAATTCAAACTTTTTAGTTACAAATTTTAATGAGCTGTTGTTTATTTCAAAAAGTAACATTTGGACAACACTTGGCTAAACAAAAGGATGTCTCTAGTAAATGTTCAATAATCACATCGTTGAAGCATGAAAAGACATCATGGCTTGTGGTGGGGTTTGAGTATTGGGCCTGATGGGCCCAACCTCAATCCAGCCCATCACGTGTGGTTGCTGTCAGCTAAATGGGTGACAGTGGGTGGGTGGGGAGACAAACGACAAGGTTGTTGAGGGGTTTTGCTAAAATTACCCACGGCTCTACCAAAACTTTTTTAATTTTCTGACCCTGATTTAATTACTTGCTTAAATGCCCATTGTTGTTAATGGTTAATGCCAAATTTATATATGATTTTACATGTTATTAACAATGCTAGGAATCTAGGATCCTATACTGATCCTGGTATCAATCAACTTTTGAAATACAGTGAGATATTAATATTCAAAATTAAATATAATATTAACAATACACATAACATTATTTAAATAATTGATTACAAGTATTAGATGTTTTAGAATTTAGATTAATGGACAAATCATTAGTGGATGTAAGGTTTTGGTTTTCTAGATTGTGCCTATGGTGTATATATTAGAACTTGAAATGACATTAAGTTCATCCAGCTATCTTCATTACTCAAACCATATTTGACGGCGAATTTAGTGGATATAAGTTGTTCAAAGTAATATTGTATAAATATAAACTTTTCATATCAGTCGAGAATTGAATTGATATGATAAATAGGTAATAAAATGATTTTATAATTAACATTTGTATGTCCGATAACAAAATTGAATTGCTACAGACATTGGGAATGAATGCGTGGGTCAGATCTTTTATTTTTCAATGGGTATGCGAAATTGTGTGTCATTGTTGTTATAAATGGGCATGTCCAACACAAATTTCTACGTCCTTAATTTTGTTGTTAAAAGCTATTTTTTTTTTTATTAAAGATGTTCTTTGTTTATTAATTACTTGAATTCAAGTTCTTAATTCTTCTTTTTAATAGGTGGGACTTCATATTTTAGCTGGATTGCGTTTGAATTTATCTCACTTTATAAATCAAATGAATACACATCTACCTCAATTAATTATAGAAGACAATGATTTTTTTTTTTTTTAAGGAAGATAATGATGCCTTTTGATTATTTGTTTTTTCTAACAGAATTTGAAGATATATATATATTATACAGTTTAAATGATGTGTAACTTTCCTATCATTTATTGAATTATTTCATAATATGTTATGTATTATTTGGATTAAATTGTGGATAAAATAAAATTGGAGTTAAATTCTAATAAAAGAGTTTTGCAGACACTCATAATAGTTTACGTGGTGTAGTTTCTCTTCATATCTGTAATAAATCTTTGGACCATAAATATGATGTTTGATTTTCATAAAGAGCATTTCTTCTTTGCAATCATGGTAATCTTCATATCATAAATGCAATATTTGATTTCAGTAGGTCACAATAAGCCCTTAACCATTGATATATATAAATTTTCTATTAATTTATAATTATCACGTATATTTTTAAAACTTTTTTGAAGAAATTTATTGAACTACTCGGTAGATAAAATTTTGTCAAAAACCTTATTAATGACAAGCAATGTTTTGACATATGTTTGAAATAAGGTAAATTTTTGCTCAAAAATAAAATAAAATAAGGCGATTTTATTCATATTTAACATAAATCTTTTAGGAGACATATAGAAGTCATTTTACTTACAAATATACTGAGTGTAGAAAGTATTCTACTCATTTAGGGGTAGTATCTTCTTATTTGTTGGGATTTATATCTGTATAATTACACTCATGGTTGTATTGCTTTATCTAGACAGATGTATAGAGAACTCTTTCTAATCCACTATCACTCTTTTAAAAACAAAAAATTGAACATCTATTCTCACCTAAAAAATTGTCTTAACAGTAGACTTAATAATAAGCATATTTATATTTTCAAAAATAATAATAATAATAATAATAATAATAATATATAATAATAATAATAAGCATATTACAAACTTAAAAAATAAATAAAATAAAATAAAAATATAACAGAACATAGAAATGTAAATCCAGTCATGTAAGGTTCAAGTGTTGATTACTCATAAGTCAGGTGTCGTATCGGTTAGTCACCTCCACGTACGGTTCTTCAAATCACATATTGAGTGTCAATAAGTCTCATAATTTATGTTGATATTCACAAAATATGTGGGTAGTCCTCTCTCAAAAATTTGGAGTCATTCAAATTATATTACTAAAGTCTTATCTGGATCGTTCTCGCGGTAATTCTATGAACCTGAAAATGTAATAGGAAATGTTAAAAAAAAAGGTTGACGTGTTTGACTCGTTGAAGAAAGACCCACCAACACTTGACTAAGACAAGAACAAACCTCTTGATTAACAGGTCTACACATCCCATCTAAGACGACTAAGACAAGAACAAAACCTCTTGATTAACGAGTCTACACATCCCATCTAAGACACCCACCTGGATTTGCTTTGGTGGGAGATTGTCGTTATTTATAGATTATTAGTGCAGGAGGCTTATAATTACTGTGCACTTAAATCGAAGTCCTTGAGAAGTTAATGGAGAGGAAAAGGCCAAAGCCAAAGCCTTCCCCAATAAAATGAGACCAAAACTAGGCCTCACTCCTGAGCTTTGTTCCTCTTCAGACCGCTGCCCCCCTTTCCCAGCACACAACACCATTAGACTGAGTAAAAAAAGTCATATACACTTAAAACATGACTGAGACAGAGGCTGATCTATGTCTCAAATCATGCTTATTGTTTTTGGCCTAGAAACACAAAGTGTATTGTGTGTTTTGTCTTTGTTCTTTGTTTGGATAGTGCTTTGTGAGTGGAGATGAATAGTGGTACTGCAGGTGGAGTTGGAGGTGGAGGTGGTGGTGGTGGTGGTGGTGGTGGTGGAAGTGGGACTACTACAGCTGTGATGGGAATGATGAGGTCTCCATTTACACTTTCACAATGGCAAGAAACTGGAACACCAAGCCTTGATCTTTAAGTATATGATGGCTGGTTTGCCTGTACCACCTGATCTTGTGCTTCCAATACAAAAAAGCTTTGAGTCCATTTCTCATAGGTTCTTTCATCACCCCACCAGTAAGCAAGCTCAACTCTACTCCATCTATCTCTTCTTCTTCTTTCTCTTTTCTTGGTCTGTTCAAGATTTTTTTCTTTTATTTATTTATTATTATTATTTTTTTTTTTTTTTTAGTTTTTGTGTTTAAACTTTTTTAGTTGATATGCATAGAGAAGCATTTGTTTTTCTTGAGTTGTTGATGTGATTTGAAGAAAAAGAAATTTTTTTCATGTGCAAGAAATGTTTTTTTCAATCACCTTTGGAAATCTTCTTTCTCCTTTTAGAGCTTAAAGTGTATAGAAATATAGATTTGATTTTGTTTCTATTGGATTTTAATTCCAAAAATTAGATAACCAACAAACACAAACACCCTCGAACTTTGAATAACAGTTGGGGTTGGTGGGTTATTGTGCTTTACTTGATGAACTGAATCATATATGTATAATGGGCAATAAAGCCTGAACATATTTGGCATTCTCTTGCAATATTAAAGTTTTCCATGTGCATTCTGACCCCCTTTTGTCAGTTGTTATCTTACACTTTCTTTGCTCATGGATTTTATGCTCAAAATCAAACTATGTAAAGAAATATTTCTCAAGATTTCACAATCACTTGTTCTCATTGCTTAGTTGTTGATTCCAGTTACTTTCTTTATTTTTCCTCTATCCATCCATGTGAATGTGATGCTGTTAATGTCTTGATGATGAAGTAATGTCTTGGTGTCCCCTTTGTAATGGTACAATAGGTTGTAATTGTAAAGTATCATAAAATTCATACTATGAAGTCATGTCATGTATTGTAAAGTATCTTTGTAATGGTACAATAGTGTGTTACAAATGACATTTTGAGTATATCGGTGTTGCAGTGGGATATTGTTCCTTTTATGGGAAAAAGTTTGATCCGGAGCCAGGAAGATGCCGGAGGACTGATGGCAAGAAATGGCGGTGCTCCAAAGATGCGTACCCAGACTCCAAGTACTGTGAGCGCCACATGCCACCGCGGCCCGCAACCGTCAAGAAAGCCCTGTGGAATCACAAAGCATGACACAGTCATCATCCACTGTGACATCACTGACTGTCTCTGGAAGCAGCAGCAGGACTGGAAGCTTCCAGAGCCTTCCGTTACACACCTTTGGTACTTCCCAAGGGGCTGGTTCTCAGATGACCCAAACCCATTATAATGTGGAGTCCATTCCCTATGGAGTCCCCAGCAAAGATTACAGGTATAAAATTTTGTTTGCACTATATGGTTGTGCTTGGACAGTTGGTTGAACAACAGAACAATAATCGAATCTTCAATTATAGAGCGGAAGAAAATTCCACTTACTGGGTCATACATTATTCTGCTGCATAGTTACTAAATGATTTTCTGGAAGCATGTGTTGGAAATATATTTATATTCTAATTATTTAGTCTTGCTTCAAATGTACAAGATGGTGTCATCGGTATGTTTGCTAGATTGTCAATGTTTTGTGTGCACTGCACTATCTTTGTTATAAGAATTTTAGGCTACTTTTGGTAGTCATAACTGTGCTGAGAACCATAGGATTTTTGGGCCCATATGAATTAATTGTGTGGTAGGAGCCAATTTGTGGACTTTGTCAACTGCTTAGTGTGTTCCATACTATCTAAGTTTCTGCTCAGATCAGAATTTCTGGGCCCTGGTGTCTCCAAGGATAAATGATAAATTCATGGACTCTCAACATAATATTTTTCTTGGCTGACAGGCTTTCTTTTTGGTCTGTTTTTATGCCTTCTGTTTTCTCTGTGAAATTGGTCTCAGAAGTCTGACAACCATTAGGAATTGTCCTGAGCAGACTTCTAAGTAAATAAACATGAACTCTCTTCAGCTTCTGTCTGATGGTTATAATAGGGTAGGCCAATATTTGCTGAATTTTATGTCCAAAGTTTGCCTCGAGTCAGTGGAAGAAAGGGAAATGTCAGTTTCTTCCTATGTTTGTGCCTCTCATAAGACACTTCATAAATTTGATTTCTTTATTTATTGTTTTAGCATCCTGCATAACTATATTGTCAGATTACTTACCTTGATAATCATGTTAAATTACTAATAGTCTTTTTGTTTTTGTGTTCGAATCATATTACTCTTTGAAATATTTTGAAAGCTTTAGGTGTAAAAATTGTCTCTGCTCCTATTGTTTGATGGGCCCATCCATGGAGTGATAAAAATCAAGTTGGAAAAAACTCTTGCCATCTATAATGGATAAGTAAGTGCATGAACTTTTTCATTTTTTCAAGGCTCAGGCTTCTGGGCCCTGATTAGTTTCAAAAAAAAAAAAAAAAAAAAAAAAAAACAGAACAAGAATTTTTTAAATCATTAGCCAAATTCCTGAATTACAAATCCTCCAACAGTTCCCAATGGCTTTTGCATCACATGCTATAGAGACCAGTAAATATCATTAAGAATTACTACATGACCATTCTAATGATCCTGAAACTGAACTTGACTTGTTCACTAGTTATAAGTAATAGACAATAGTGGTACTACCAAAAAGTCTGGACAACAAACTAATTGAGTGGTGAAGTAACCCCCCGAATAAAAAATAGGCATTTCTATAAAAAAAAAAAAAAAAAAAAAAAAAAAAACCCTGTAAATAAATATAGCAGACACTCATACCAGTTCAAAATGGACTTATGTGTCGTGTGTGTACCAACATCACTACAAACTACCTAAAGGACTGTCTTTGTGCAAGCATTTTGGGTAATTGTAAATTTTTGCCCTGTCTAGTATCACTTACCACCATCACTGGAACTAGAGGCATCCCTTTGAGGTTCTCTGAGCCTTTTTCTGCAACTTTGAGCCATCTTGCCTTGGTCATGCTCAGAGTCTGCAGATACCTCATTAGTTTTTCCAGAATCACCTCCTCCAAAGAACTGCTCTGTACAATTAAGAAGGTCGTCCGTTGCCAGGTCCAGCACAGTCTGCAAAATATATACATAATACGGAACATTAGGAGTTGTCAGTGACAGTTTTCCAGTAACCAATCTAAAAGAAGATATTTTACTGGTAATATCGACGAATGATTATTTCAAAAAGATAAAATCCATAGCCTAGTATATGCAGTGTGATTGTTGCCATTAAACCACATGAAGACATCCATCCAGTATAAAATGAAATTTCAACTAAAACTCAAACTATAAGTATCACACAATCTTGGTTAGCAGGGGCATGGCGGACCAGCTGTAACATTATAATGCCACTGTGAAAAAATGAATTACAAGTTTCAATCTGAGAGAATGACACCAGGATCTTACACAATAAATAAGAAAATTTAAATAATATATACCAGTCTGTTTTGAGCTTCAAGCAAGACTAAATTAAGGCAACATGAACTACTACTAACTTTACCAATGTCAACTTAATCATCAGCTTTCAATGAGAGTGTCACACTTTGACATTTTTGAAAATTTAATAAAGACTAGGTCCAGACTCCAGACACGGTAAACACCCTTTCAATTTTACATTCAAACGGTCTAAAAGACTATCTTTGTTTCAGTACGAATATTCATACATGGAAAAAAGAAAAATAAAAAGCAAAACGTCTGATGGTGGCACATAAAAATGTAATAATTCTGAAAGAGCAAAGTTTAGTTGTATAGTAGTAATTTTTCACTACATACGGCTTCAATAATTTATCAATTTTCTCTTACAAAAAGGGCAGTAAAAAGGGCAAAATGCCCAATAAAAATTATAAACAAGAATGGGGTTTCGCATAAAATTGATTGTTTAAAAAGTTGAAAAACAAGAACAGGTCAGAAAACAACTATGAACTTTAAAGCAAAGTATTTGTCCTGCTTAAGTGAATTCTACAATAAAGATTATGAATCAAGAGCAACACAAGATAAAAAGACACTTGTCAAAGGTTGCGACGTACTTCAGTCCTATCATTCTTTGGAACTACAATTATTTGTACTGCTTATGCAAACATTTTGAAGAGTCATTTGCAGAGCGAGAGCTGTATATGTCAAAACAGGATGTGCATCCATGTAATCACAATTTACACATTGCACAATGCTGACCTCAGAAATGACCTTCAAAGCAAAAAAAGAGAATTCTAGACTTTCAGATCCTAATACAGCCTTCCTGGAATCCTCAGACAAAAGTAAGTCTTTCATTTGCCAAGCTACTCCTACAGCCATTGAATAATCCTCCTCAAAACTAGATGATTTTCTTCCACTTACATGCTTCCACTTAGCAGATGCTTTGACTGACAACTTAGATTTCTTCCTTTTTGTAGAGAAAACACTCTGCTTCGGTATTTCAGTGTCAAATTTGACATGACACGGTAGGCTACTTTTTGTAAAAGTTTAGTTAGAGCTTCAAACATATCATTGAAGGCATTACAAGATAGAAATAACTTGTGGGCAGACCTCACTTGAGCTTGCCTTACAACATCTTCTGATAAACCACTACAATTAGTGATTAAGCCCATACAATCTTCAAGAAGCCCAACCACATTAATTGGAGAGATGATGGAAACAATGTCAAATATAGAAGATTGAGCGCGCCCAGTTGATGCAGAAGCAAACAAGCACTTGACTTTATCACTGGCAAACAACTCTTTAAGGGAATTCATGTAACATGGCCCACTTGCTAAGCTGTTACAAAGGTTTGCAACACCAACAAGGAAACCCTCAGTCTGATCTGTACTAAGGTTATCATCAGACAAGACCAAACTGACAAATACTCTGACAAGCTCCATTAAAGACTCAAGAGAAGCCCCTTCTGATAAAAGAAATTCACAGAACCTTGCACCAGCCATAGGAGACCTTCTCATAAGTGTGACACAACGATTGCATGCCTCTTCAGTATTCATCCTTGAGGGAAAGTATGATGGCATTAGCAGTCTTGTAATTTTCTGAGCAATCTGAGATTGATCATTTGTAAGTGTAGATAATAAGACATCTAAGCCGGCCACCTGCAGAATTGTATAAAGCATGATATCCAGCATTCATCGTGGCAAAAAAGCATCAAAAAAACAACGATGCAAAGTAAAATTCTGAGACTGTATACCTTATTAAACTGAAAAGTTCGAATATCACGTAGCAGAAGCAGGAGGTCTGCGGCGGCAAGTCGCACAGAAAGAACACTATCTACCATTAAATGCCCCAATCTTGGTAGAAGCACTTTGAGAACTTCATGGGAGAGTGGGTTGCCCAGCAAATAAATGATGCCATTCAATGTGGAAAGTCTAACCTCATTGCATATATCATGTGAAATGTCATCAAAAATTTTAGTAAGCATCTTTGTAATGGTTGATGAAGGAATAATTTCCCAAAATAAGTGAAGGATGCGGCAGCAACCTTCCACTGCAACAACTCTCACATCTGGACAATCATCAATGAGTAATTTTTCCAATAAAAAGAACTGTTTATCAAGCAACACATCCTTCTCCTCTTTTGTGGAATTAGGATCTTCAAGTGGGAACAAATCCAAAAGTAAATGCAACGAATTGTGACGAACGTTCGAATTTGCAACCTGTCAAAAACCAAACATCCACCGATTGAACTCATCAAAAACAACTTGACAATAACTAGGATGTACTTAAACGACTATGTCAAGCTTTGACTCCAAGACATTTCGACTAATAGAATAGGTGTACCACACAATTGGGAACACAAAAATAATCCCAGCTGTGCCAAACACTTGTATGAAAGACCAAAACCCAATTGACCCTCATCAATCCAAAATTTGGGTCCATTGATATGCATTATTCATTAATTAACTTTGTCAAAAAAAAATTCCAACATTATTTCAAAGATGCTGATTCTCTCACAAAAAATCACAAACATTAATTTCAGCTACCACATACATTAAATGTTATAAATTCACAAATCTAAACCTCATTTTGCAACAAAAAAGCAACAATATTGTGATTCTACTCCAATCTCCAGCTAGTCACTAGAATGAATTCACAAGCAATCACAATATGTAACCATCTTTCCTAAAGCTACCCACAACAAACACAACAAAAATACCTTAATCCCACTTTAACGTCTCAAAAAGCAAAGAATGGGCAACAAAACATAATTTTAAGAAGTACCAACCTGAAGCGAACGAAAAATAATAGGCTCAGCTAACCTAAACAGCAATTTCTCAACACCATCAACAGTCCTCTGATTGATTAACCCTCCCAAAACCCTCCTAATAGAAGCAGCAAGCGTCTTTGAACTGGCATGAATAGCCGCCTCAACCAAACCCTGCAAAAACATGTCTTCAATCTCCTGTCGAAAGCCCTCTTCAACCACCCTCCTCCTCCTCCATCTCCATGCCCTAAACACACTTTCCCATAAGCCTCCAACATCGACTTCCTCCCAAACGGTATCTGTGATTTGATCATCTCCAACACTTCTCTCAACAATTGCCGACTCAGTCCACACATGAACGCCAGAAACTTCCTCCCTTCCTCCGTCTTCAAATACAACGGAGAAATCACGCAACGAATCAACAACAACTTCATATCTTCAATGCTCTCGTCATCAAAATCCAACAAAGCAAACGCCTGACGCACCGCATAAACCCTATGCACATCCACTTTCTTCTTCAACGTCAGCGACCGCGAAACCACAAACGGTAGATACTGAGAAATCAGCAACTCTTTTCCCTCCAAATCATCTCTCCACCAGCTTCTCACACAAATTTGCGACCTCTAAAGACAGACCGAATCCGACTCGAAGAGTATCAGATTGTCCGTGAGTAGCCGCACAGCTGGCAACCAATCCGCACGGACTAACGAACCACGTGTTTCGGATGCATAACACATAATTGCGCGATGAGAGAATGAATCTGGAGGTTTTCTAGAAGCTTCTGTTTTTCTGTAGTAGCATGTTACTATGAGTAGCGTCATCGGCTGACTTGCGGTTCTAGACGATCTTCGGAGGCGTTTCGTGGGAGGGGAATTGGCGGAATCGAAAAACGTGTCGTTTTGTAATGAGTGGATTGAGTGAGAGATTGAATCGTGGAGTGAGAGAGGGAGGGTTTCGGTGAGAGGAGAAGATTGGGTTATGGACGGGATTAGGGTTTTGAGGGTTTGTTTTGCGGATTGAGAGTCAATTTTGTGGCTGCAGTGAGGAATTCTCAGCGGAGGAGTGGAGAGAGGAGCGGAGACGCTTCTCCATTGGAATGGGTTTTGGTGATTTTGGGTTGTACTTGGGGCAAGAATGAATGGAAGCCGTTTGGTTTTCAAATTGGGAATAGAGTTACGGGTTTGTGATGGAGGTTTATATGACAGCACGCGTATACAGACGGCAAGAGGCTGGAGATTTTTTGTTTCTACGACTGTGATTGGTTTGTGTTTTTTAGACGAAAAGCAGGGGGTGTAGCTTTATATGTTTAAATTTTCAAATGGGTTTTGTGGCGCTGAGTATTCTTTCCGGTTTTGGGCCTGAGACTTAGCTTGCAGCCCATGTTGGGTGGACCCATTATTGGGCTTCATTGGGACGTAAAATCTTTGTTTTCACAAATAAAGTAGTTGTCAGTGGTTCTGTTGGCACCTCATTTATGTTTTTTATGATTAAAAAATAAAAAATAAAAATAAAAATAAATCCTAATTTATTTTATTTTTTATATAATAAAAATACACTTCCCAATAAAAGACGGACATGGACTAAAAATATCACTTTTTTTTTATTGGTTCTGTCTTGACCACAAAATATATATCTTTTTACATATTGACATGATTTGAGCAAATTAAATTTAGGATCAGTCCCATCATTTTTTTCTTTTTCTTTTTCTTTCATTTGATAAAAAAATTAAAAATCAGACCTATTGTGGACAATAGGACCACAAAGAAATCGATAACAATTTTTAACTCCAAGGTGTATTGGCAATAATGAATATGTGTGGGTGGTGATACAATTTTTTTTTTTTTTTTTCACAAAAAGGAAGTGATGATATAATATAAATAGGGAAAATCATTTTTTTTCCGTGTTTTTTCTACTTTAACCACACGCTCCCATCTCAACCCACCCCCACCCCCAATTCACAAACACAAAATAATTTTCTTCAAATAAGAAAATCCGTTGTGCCATCATCCCATGGTCAGGATCAAAGTAACATTATTTTTTTTTTTGTTGCCAAGCATATTATACATATCACTTTAGTCCTTTCTACCCTAGTCCCCCTAGCTATCTTGCTTTTTAAAGATATGTAGTGTTGTCGGTTTCACTTCCCTAAACAAAACAACAAAACTTTTACTGTTTGATGCAGATGGATGAGATCCATTCAAATATTTGGTCCATCCCAAAATCGAAAACGAAAGCACAGTTGGAGCTCATAAGCTTTTGGCAATCTGTTTCGTCATTATCTTTATGCATCATCAAACTAAAATAGAAGTGCAAAACAATCAATCCCTTCTAATCATGTCCTCCTCCTCATATTATAATTTACTTTGATGCATTTTTTTCTTAATATATTTATATTTCGGATGATTAAAGACAATGATTGAAATTCTTTTTTAAAGTTTTGATCATATAGATTTTCTCAAAATTTACCAAAAGAATTAAATTATATCAAGTTTAGAAATTAAGCAAATCTATTGTATAATTGTATAACCAAAACTAAAGCAGGTGGTGCTAGTCTTCCTTGACATAAGAATATTTTACACGTCTCCTCATCCTTTGCCATTCAAAGATAAAGAAAATACTTGGCCCGGGGACGGTTCCCTCCCGTTTTGCAGAGAGCTTCCCCAAGCGGTGCTGTTACCTAGGCTATGTTATCAGAGCCAGATCTCTCTAAATTCCGCCGGTCTCTTGAGTTAGTATTAGTATTAAAAAAAAAAAAAGAGAGGGCTGTGACATATGAAGCATTTATGGATTAACCTGGATTGGCATTCCTGAATTCAGCCATCTAACTCATTCAACACAAATTACTATATTTTTATCTGACGTGATCAAACCATGTCTCAAGCCAGAACAAAGAGAAAAGAAAATGGTAGAGAGGAGTTTAATTACTTGTGTTTTAGCACATTATCATGCTATAAACCTAAGATCTATTGATGAATCTTAAAATTTTTTCCGATAATTTGGGTTTAGTTACTACCAAACGCAATCACGGGTGCCCTGACGATATATATTATATCGTAAGTTTATAGTAATGTATACCAGATAGTCCAATCTGGGAAAGCAGTGAACATTGGATATGACTGCTAAAAACGATATATATATGTCCACAAGAGAAAATTGGACTGCCCCCTCCTACAAGCACCAGGTACTTGCTGAGAGACAAAAGACAAATGCTGTACCTTTGCCAGACTGGATATCCTAAGAAACCCCATGAAGGCATGTGGAAAGGTGGAGCTCCCTCTGACACTATCTTGCTATGAATCTCATGCCCCCCCCTCCCTATCCCTCCACTCCACCCCAAAACAAAGGTCTCTAACTCCATGATGATGGCTTTGGGGTCCTACTACATCAATGAAAGCAAGCAAATATCTTCAGCAATCACATGTAGTGGCAACAACTAGCAACAGTGTGACCTCGGATGCATTATAGGTAGCAACTTGAGAAAGATTTGGCTTAATTACAAGAAAGAATGTTTGTAATGGCTTGTTTCAGATAAGATTCAAAGATGGTAGGAGGCAAGATCAACAAAAACACAACTTGGCAGAAATAAATATCTCCCTGCTTGTGTTTTCTCATAATCAGTTTATCATAGATTGACATGGTACCCTATCTACTCAAGAATTTTAACATCATTTGGATGATTAAACTGCAATATAATCAGCAAACAAGATAACTACTAGCTGATTTTCCACCAGGATCTTTAGGGGCTTTATGACCCCCCCAAACACAGGGCAACAACAACAGTAAAAAGCAGGAGCTCTCCACACATCAAAAGCAACTTCCAATATTCCTGGCAAATCTAATCACATCACCTTATATACTTGCCAATGGCCCAAATGCAACACAGATTGTATCAAATCAAACAAAAACAATTCTTCATCCTCATGGCTTTCAGCCTTTTGAAAGACATAGGAAGCATCCCAAGCCCCCCCATCAAAATGTAGGGTTTGCAAGTGATGTATAGAAAAAAATATATGGTATATATTCTCTGTCACAGCAAAGGAAAAAAAAAGGAGGAAAAACTGGATAACAACAATTTGAAAAAAGCCGGTAGGTAAGCGCAACAAAATTCATCAAAGCAAACACTTGAAAGAATTACTATAGACAAACAGTCTTCAATGGCCTTCTTCCACTAATTTAGTGCCTCTCTTCCCCCTCTTAATGGCTTTTTTGGACTTCAGTCAGCTTCTTACTCGTTACTGTAGAACTAAAGCTATCTCTTTTTATTTATTTACTTTCCCTTTCCTCTATCCTTCTTGGTGGTCACTTGCTCAAACCCTTTGTTTAGTAGTGGAAATGAATCACAGTCTATCAACTCCAAATCATACCATAAGACAACACTTCATTAGACCTATCATCAAATCTAATAACAAATATCAATTCCAAAAATAAAAAATCCTATAATCCAATCAACAAACCAAAATATCATCCACTAAGGCCGACACATTTTCTTGGAATGGGCAATTTTGAGCAGAGGTCACTGTATGTAAGTCTTTTCTTAGTGCCCGCTCAGATGTAAAAGAAGAATTGCCAAGAACATCAATGGAGCAAGTGGATGACAAATTTGGAGAAACCATTAAATGGGTGTGCTTATTTTTTCAATCTCTATCCCCTGCATTAGATTGTAACAATAATATATATGCTCCTGCAGCAGTGAAAAATATGAAAATTAAAAGACATTCCCTATTAAAACTTGTTGTTTTCTTTTGTTGACAAACTATATACTATAATATCTAACCAAACTTCACCCAAATTAACTAATTTATACAGTAAAGAAAACTCACAATATCTAGAGAACCCCATGATGGAATCATATTCAACTTGAGCTCCATTGATGTTCTGGTCAACTGACCATCAGATGCAGCTAATACTGCTGATGCTGCAATAATCGATGGTTGATGATCCATCAAATTAATCTCTGTACCAAAACATTCAACATGAAGAATAAATAAAGACACAATAAATCCAGAAATAACTTGTAATCGATTATCTGACTACAATACAATTTACCTTTTGTAGCAGTCATGAGCAAGCAACAGCTTTGGAAACTAATTCTTTTGGTCTACATTCACCACAGAATTTACTACTGAAGTAGTGCAGAAAAGCAAAGGAGTGATTGAACCCATTTTCCACTCAACGTATCCAATACTAATAGCTCCATTCTCAGAATCACCTTGTTCTCAAAATCCTAATCTTCGACTTAATTCTGATAAAGCTGGCACCTTGCGTTCCTCCATCTTTGCTGCCAATGACAAACAGGCCACAGATAACAATCTAACGGCCCATAGTTTCCCATCCTATATCAAATCAAAGAAAACCAAGTATCATATATTAATTTATGCACAAAAATGACAGCTTTTAGACCATTATAGACAAATTTTCAAAGCTGTTTTACCTCAACGGATCGCTTTGAAAGGAACTGATCAAAATAATCCACTGAAAGATAAGCAGTTTGGATTTGCAATCCCAAAAAGAGCCCTTGTCTACACAAGTAAAACACACATATATAATCAGAAACTCAAACAAAAGAAAAAAAACAAATCAAGACCAAAAAGAGAGAGCTTTTTTATAGGAAACAAACATTGAAACATCCACTCAATAGCATCCAAGCGAGCACATTTCAACCAACCTTTGGTTTTCTGCAGAACAATCATCAGAAAAGGCACAGCCTTTGGATCCAAAGCTCCTTTCTCTTTCAACAACATTTCTATATACTCTTCATCCACATTTTCCAAAACACAACAACATGAGTTGTTACAGTCTACACAAAAGTTCCCCTCATCCATTTTTCTCATTCAAACAAACCCCATCTTCTTGACACATGAGACTGGACAAAGAAAATGAACCATCAAAGGCCCTCCTCCATTGTTTCTCTCCTCTCTACTTGTTTCTAGTTTATACATAAAAAATGAGAGGTCAAACTACAAAAAAGGACATGGGTGTGTTTTTAGTTTTTATATAGCAGTTGAAAATTCTGTAGATAGCTAGAGTGGAGTGTCAAGTGGGGTGGGGAGGGAAAGCAGCGGCTTTTGGTGCCGCCAAAACAAGCGGATGAGATCTACTGAGGCGTTATTTAGGCGGTTATACACCATAAAAATAAAATATTTAGTGTATGAGTGTGTGTATGGACAAAACAGGCCCCATAATTTTCTCCATTGGTTTGGACTTTGGAGATTCTGGTATATTTTTTTTAATGGTGGTGTCATAAATGTATTGCTGTATTTTTTTTTTGCAAAAAAAATCTATGCTGTGTTTACTAGTACAGGTTGATATCATATTTATTATTCATGTACACTGCTCATTTCTGGGTTATTCCTAAGATCAGGACAAGACAGCTGGTACCTGTTGGAGGGTCACTATTGGCCCCATTTGGATTTTGATCTAAGGGCTCAGTTTGCATCATCATATACATTCTTTTGGAATTTCATTTGTTTTTTTTTAAAACTTCAATGTGCGGATATTTAGTCTAGAGATGAATGGTAAATTTTGTTGCTATTTATACAGTACTTGTCGGGGTTATTTGCTTGATTGTCAACCTTTGCTAATAAATTTTTAATGGAGGGTTGAAGGTAAGTACCAAACAGATTTTCAACAATTCATGAAAACATATAATGGATTCTGTAATCATATTCATTAATTAGAGAGAATTCCGTGATATATAATTGTAAAACTCAAACTTCTACAAAACTATGGACTCTATAGACAGTATTGTCCCTATATAAATTTGGTATAGTAATCAGAAGTATTACATTATGTTTTTTATGATTATAGTATCTTATTGAAATCATAATATGTTGGAATGGAATATCATCCACCCAGATAGATGTGCCTATGACATAAAAAATTTGAAGATTTTTAAAAATATGAAAAAATTTTAAAATTTAAAAGGATAATTTTTTCTTATAACTGTCTCCCAATTTACTGTCGTTAATAATGTACAAGTTTTTAAGAAAAACATGTAGGAAAAAATTTAACTTTGTAAAACTTACTTGGATCATTAATTTGTTTAATTTTCACAGTGAAGTAGATTATTCTTTTACTTATCTCGTCCACGTCTGGCCCGCTAATGGCTGTTGTGACCTATTTTCTGTTCTTTCACAAATTGTGTCCTTCTTGTCAAGATGGAGCTTGAGCTGTTTGTAAACTTTCTCTGTATTTATTGTGCAACAACTCGAGGATAATGGAAAACTTTGAGCTGGGATGTCATTCATTTTCAATGCACTCGATGTTCTATTTCATGTTCTTTGCATGTTAATTATGCATTTTTTTTCTATCAATTATCCTGCTTGTACTCTTATCTCAATTATGCAATTGGTATGATTATAAGTAATTAAAATGTAATTATTAATAAATTTTAATATAAAAAATATTTTCATAAAGTTTTTAAAAGTTAATAATCTTATTGAATTTGGTAATGGTTTTTAATAATAATAAGTGGAGGTTACATTATTATAAATAACCTACTATGAGATATAATGAAGATGTAAATTGTCAGACCCATCCCCATTAATTTTAACATAAAAACATTTATATTCTAATCTTAATTATAAAAATACATTTAAAACCAAATATAAATTAAAATATATTATTTTTATATCTATTTTAAAGTATTTTATAAATTCACAAAAATTAACATAATATTTATCAAACATACATATGCAATTTGCTTTTAAGGTTATAGCAGTTTAATAGCAAAACTAGTCTGAACAACTTCACACTAGATTATTTATTCAACACATCTATCTGTAATTATTTTAAAATTTATAATAAAATCAAACTAGCATGCAATATATAAATTATCATTTTTTAAGGTGACATAGAGTAAATCAGAGAACTGTCAAAACCTATCAATTAAAAACTATTAATTACTACTAATGCAGTCAGAATAATATTCTCATTAATCTTGAGACTACTAATCTCATAATAAGAGGAAAAAAACTCACCATACATAAATGTAAGATGCATATGGTGAGACTTCAATTTGCATTATTAAAATGAATGGGAAAATACTCTATCACTGTAACTAGGAAGTGAACTCGCAATTTATATGATAGTAGAGTTGGTTGAACCAGCTTACTTAGCTACTATGTATCATAATACGAACTCAATTGTCAAATTAGTTAAATGAAGATGTTGAAATATAGTCGAAAATGTAGTATTATTGTTCTGCACAGATAAATATATGCACATACTTGTACATTACACATTATTTTTTAAGTAATATGAATAGGTGAAGTGAACGGATATTATTCATTTGACTATATGTTAAATTAAGGAGAACTTTATTTTGGTCTTTATTTTTAAGAAATTTACCATTTTTAAATATGAATTTGTTCATGACGTTTATGTTCCCTTACCTTTTAAAAACTCATCAAATTAATCATTACCATTAATTAACAGATGGTCAAACATTACATATATGAGGGTAATTTTGTTTTTTAACACTAATTACTGACACAATAACACATCTTAGATGAAATTTAAAAAAATATATAAATAAAAATAATAACTAAAAGTGTATATAAAATTAAGGGTAAAACAACCTTTTACAATTCTTTATTGATGTTGACCGTCAAAAATCACATTAGAGATATTAATTTGATAAGTTTTTGAAATATAAAAAGCCATAAACATTATAAAACAGATTGACATTTAAAAACAATAAATTTTCTAAAAATACAGTGATCAAAATAAGTTCTCTCATAAATTAATGAACTATAATATATACTTTTTTCATGCTTGATGTTATTGATACCAGCTTTTATACGCAAAAGGATCCTCGAAAGTCTCAAAATCTTCTGTTTGGCAACATGCAATAAACCACTATATATATATATATATATATATAACGAGATGCTACTTTTTATACCAATAAAATGATTTTTTTTTTTTAACTGCAATAAAGTGATTTGTTTTGAAATTTAGAAGTTCATTGTTTCATATATGGGACCTGCTAGACCGAAATCGGTAGTTCATTTTTTTTACTTCTTTTTTTTTTTTTTTAATGAGGACAGCTGTCCTTATTAAGTCAACGAGGGATTTGTAAAATTCCTTTAAGATTAGACTATTTTAAAAAATAACTCTCTTAATTTTAATTTTGTTTAAAACCTCCTATTAAGGGATTTCTAGCACACAATTAGCATTAAGTTTCTTTTTTTTTTTTAACTAAAGTTTGAAAATATACCATGATTTTGGTATATAATAAGGGAATCTTAATTCAAATTCCAAATGTTTAAATTATATTAACTAAAAAAGTGACTTTGATATCCATGTATTTTTTTACTCAATTTAATAGCTAAGAAATGAATGAATTCAAGGTGATGAATAAGAATTTTTAGATTGACTGAAAATTTATGGATAGACGTTGAAATCATTTTTTAAAATCAAAATTTTAAGTTAATATATTCTAAACCAATTAGAGGGTTATTATTATTATTATTGTTTTTAAAAAAGTCAAACTTTAGTGGTTTTTTCTTAAAATGGAAAAAAATTCTTAAGTGGAATCATGTTTTACCCATAAATATATCTTATAATATTAGTAATTAATATTAAATAAGTAAATATAAGGCTGCTATTGTGTATGATTCAGAAGATACAGATGAGTATAAAGTAATATATGTTGAACTCATAGGGTGCATTTGTTGCATGAGAGATGTGATTGTATTATATAGCATAGAATTGGACTCAACTAAATTAGTGTATCCAAAAAATTTTTTGCAACACTCATTTTCTCCTTATACCCATATCAATATTTAAAATTATAATTTTTTACATTAAACACCTATTTAAATGTCAAAAATAACCCTAACTAAACCTACATGCAATATACCTCTTTACACCCATCATTTAAGATTAGGACTTTTATATGTTTTTCAATTTTTCATCTTCTGTTCTCCATTATTTTTTTTATAATCTTTCTTCTTCTCAATTCTTTTCATTTAGATTTTTCAATAGCCTTTTTATGCAAGACAATTATATCACCACGTAAATTTTACTTAGTCTCTTTATAAGATTATGAAGATTAAGAAATTAAATTTTTAATTTTAGTATTGTAGTTTTTGCAATAGTTGATATTGAATACATCTCATTGTAGACTTTCTCTTGAATTAGTTTTGGAAATTTTCAAACAATATTTCTTAACTATAAGAAGAATTCGACAAACGGGGTTATGATAATTAATATGATATTGAATAAGTAACTGATTTGAGAATTAGGGTTTCGAGAATTCATTCATTCATAAAGATGCAATGTGCAACTAAGAGAATATCCTTTCAAACATCATCTTGATAACTTTTAGATATTATCGCTGAGAAAAAAAAAAAAAAAAAAAAGAAACTGAGAAATTGAGTGAAGACTGAAGAAACGAAAACAAAATATCAATGAAGACATAGAACTGTAGAAGAAATCGAATGAAGAAGAAGAAGACGTAAAATTCTAGAAGAAATAGAAGTACTCAGTTGATGGGTGCTGAAAGAAATAGAGCTGTATGTGAAGTTCACTTGTGGCAATAGAGCCACCCATACTGAATAAGTAAATAAAAGGTTGTTATTGTGTATGATTCAGAAGATATATATGTGTGTGTTGAACTCTAAGGTGGATTTGTTATGTGAAATTAGATCGAATTATTTTAAAAAGATATAATTGCACTCGATAGGATATAATTGGACTTGACTCAATTAATATTATAATATATTTGGTGTCGTTAGGATTGAATTATTAATAATTTATATTAAATTAATTTTTAAATATAAATATAAATAATTTATAAAATAATTAAATAAGTAAAATTAAAAATGGACATGAGAGTAGATTAATTAGTCCCGGCATTTTGGATGGGACTAATTTATCTCACTTTAATGCGATAAAAGAGGTGGGATTAAATTTTGTCTAATCCACCTCCTCAACAATATAGGATTATATCTTGTCCAATGCTGGCCAACGAACATGTCCAAACACAGATATGCGTGGAGATATAGTTCGTATCAAGTCCATACACATGGATTTAACAAAATTTCTAGGGAGAAATCCAAAAAGGCCCCTAAAAACAAAAATAACCTTAATTTACCCCCTAACTTGAAAATATTAGTCAAAAAACCCCTACCGTCTTCCAAAAACGATTTTCATCCAAGTTTTTAGTGGTTTTGTAATAAAAATAGTAAAAAACTAAAATACCCTTACAATATTAAAACATTAAAAAATAAAAAAATAAACAATTACTCAATTACCAAACTATCATTTCATAACCAAAATTTAAAAAAAATAATTAAATAAATAATAAATTAATTTGAAAAACTAAAAAATTAAATCAAATTACTCTTCAAGATGGATGGTGGTGATTAATTTAAAAAAATTAATGAATTAAATAATTAAATTTAAATAAAAAGTAAATAAATTAATTTAATTTAATTAATTTACAAAAATTTCCAATAGGTCTTCGCATTTGAAAAAAATTAAAATAAAAAATAAAAAAACAAATGAATCTAGTGCCTGGGTTCGTTTGAGGCACTAGATTCGTTTGAAGATCATACATATCTCAGATCCAAAAAAAGCAATCAAGAACATACATACACATCCAACAAACCCAGTTCATGGCCTTACAACAACCAAAACTGGATCAAGAGACAACAAGTCACAACAATACACACAGATTTCATCAATTACTTCAAAACCCATATTTCATCAATTACATCAAACTCATATTTCAGATGCGCCGCAGATCCACCTCCAAATCGCTGCGGCTCCATGACGACAACATACACGTTGTCCTCATTGTCCTCTTCATCTTCTCCACAAACCACGTCGGGAACACGTCCATACAATCTGATCCATTTCTGCATTGACGCACCGCTTGACACCACAGCACACAGCCCGCCGTTCCTCACCGTCTTCTCTATGATCTCCGCTGCGATGTCGTTTCTCCTCCGACCGATCTCCTTCCTCTTCCACCATCGACTGGTTACCAGCGGTGTAAGAAAAGAAAGGGAACGGGGTAAGATGGAGTGATAGAGAGAGAGAGAAAGAGAAGAGAGATGGTGAGTGACGGAGAGAAAGGTGAGCGATCGGGAGAGAGAAAGAGACTGAGATGGAGTAACAGAAAGAGAGGAGGATGAGTGACAAAGACAAAGAAAGAGGGTGAGCGGAAGAGAGAGAAGAGATTGAGATGGAATGATAGGGAGAGAGAGAGAGAGAGAGAGAGAGAGAGAGAGAGAGAGGAGGGGAGAGAGAGGGAGGGGGAGGGGGGTGGGGTGTGTGAACGATAGAGATAGGGAAAAAAGAGGGTGAGAGAGTGTTTTTTTTTTTTAATTTATTTTCATTGTTTTAATTTATTTATTTTATTTAATTAAAAGATTATATATTATATGTCAGCTGTATTCTAATTTATGATAACATCCAATTACCTTTTTACCCTTAATATTAACGAATCCGTCACTTTCCTAACCGTTTTACTATTCCAATTGACAGTCGGACATTTTGACTAATATTTTTAAAACCAGTGATGTTTAACATTATATTTATTTTTAGGGGATAAATTGACAATAACCCAAATTTCTAATATCAAATCTCATTATATGAACTATAATAAAAATCTGAACATCCAAATATTAATCGATTTTACGTAAACATACCTGCCTTACGGTATCTATCAGCCCATTTATACAAGTATCTACATAAGTTAGAATGACGGTCCAAGCAAAATAAGAAACCATTTATCATTTTTTGTGATTAATATTTGGTAATCAAGGATACAATTAAGAGCAATTTGATGCTCTCATTTCCATTCTCTGCAACACCTAAGATTCTGAGAATGAAATGCAGTCTTTACAGGCCATTGAGTCTCCAACCAAAATGTTCCAACTTATAGACAGTTTGGATTTCTAAAAAAACTTAAATCAATTAATTCTAAGCAGACTGAGCAGCAGCATGCCAGAACTAGATACCCCTCAAACAATAAAGTGAAATTAATCTTTTAGATGAGTTAGGGACTCAGGATTCAGGATGTTCTGGCCTTATTTATTTCTTTAATGGGTAATATTTTAATAACAAAAAATAAGAAAATGATTTTACAAAAAAAAAAAAAATAGTAATAAAGTGGAACAAGATCCAAAAAAACCTGAACTGTCAATGTAACTGGTGAAATGCATCTCATAACTTAGATTATGTCTTAGTAATTAATGGTCAGATAAGAATACCTTTTACATTTCAGAAAATTAAATGGCGAATTCTGTATCCCTGATTTATTGTGTACAGTGTTTTTTCCTTGTCATTTTCATTTTTCATTTTGATTAGGTAATTAAATTTAACCTGTCATGACATCACAACTCTTCTCTCTTCTCTCTCTCTACATATATATATAGATATATTTGTAATCAATATTTATTTATTATCTCCTAATTTTGTAAAGTGATCATACGTAACTCTACCTTGTTTAAAATTAATTATGGAGAAAAAATTTTTTAGTATAACTTTTGAAAAATGATCAAAATTTTAACTGTATTTAGAAAAAAAACAAAATAAACTCTAACGTTTTGAAAAAATGTCAAATTAATCTCTCTCATCAATCAACTAATGATCAAACCTAACAGATGACATGATATAAGGATAATTTTGTCATTTCGAATTGCAACTTAGAATCTTGGTATGTGTACAAACCAAATATTAAAAAAATAAAAAAATAAAGAAAATTAAAAATAATTTAAAAATAATATTAAATAAAATAATAGATATTTAATAAAAATAAAAAATAATTTTAAAAATAATAAAAATGATATTTATGCTTAAAAGAATTGAAAATTGTTAACATTAATAAAAAAATTAAAAAATTAAATGATTTTTTTTAAATAATAATAATATCCCCACGTCATTTCAATTCTATCGAACCTAGAAATCTCATCTGTGCCTTTCTCTCACCATCATTGCAACGTCGTCTCTCTCACGCAATAGATGGACTTTATCTCTCTGCTGCAACGTAATGATTTTTTATTATTAATGATTTATTTATTATTATATTTTACAATAACATTTATATTTAATGATTTTTTAAAAATGTACTGAAGAAAATTGAGTCCAAAGGCAAGCTATAATTTCACAAAATTTACATATAAAACTAGTAAAGGGTAATTTCGTTAAATTTATTATAATATTTAATCTGATGAGGGTATAATGATTTTCTGTCTATTTTAACTAATCCAACGGTAAAATACGTTTTTTACTTTTTTCTAGATTTGATCATAGTTGATTGACGGAAGAGACATTTAAACACTTTTTTCGAAACGTTAGGATCATTTTATCTTTTTCAAAATGTAGTTAAAAATTTGATCATCTCCTAAAAGTAAAGACTAAAATGATTTTTTCTCTTAATTTTTTGTGATCATTTATAGTGTGCTTTAAGACAGCATATAGTTGCACATAAGAGTTCATAGCGTTTTATAATTTTACCTTAGATTTAAAGATGAATGGACATTAACATTTCGATAATCTCGCTAGACCTACATGGTTCATGACCTTTCTTTATATTAAATAAGAAATAGCAAGAGGAGGAATTTTACTTTCCATTACTATCTTCCGTACATTAATTACAAATTAAGTAGTATGAAAAGAGTTTGTTTTTGTACCTTTGACATACATTCCATTTAAATCACGTCATATAACATGAAATTACTGTAATTACATTCACATCACGTACCGTCATATAAATAAAATTGTATCGTAATATTATTTATTTTGTATATTTTTCATGAATAATTAATACTTTACTTAAATTAGTAATCGTGATATGTTGCAGCAGTGAAACATCACAATTGAAAATTAAGAATGATGATAGTCCCAGGATCATGTCCCACG
>JAIZFV010000215.1:0-47983 GCA_021234005.1 Nephelium lappaceum | reverse complement strand
CTCGCATTAATAAAATAAAATAAAGGCAACAACACTATGAAGTGGAATGTATAATTCTCTAAGTTTTATCCAAGTTCATATTGCATTTCTAGATTCCCACATAAGAGCACAATTTCTGCTGCCTTGTTTAAAACCTCTGTATTTCTGATATATGCAGTAGCATGTTTAACAATACTATTTGAAAAATATCAAATCTGATTGCCTCATTTTATTTGTGCTTTTTTAATGTGCACATTTTCAAACATTTTGTATTTTAACTCCAACAACTTTAATTAAAATATATATCCTTCTATTTGTTTTAATCTTTTCAATATAATATTCATTATCATATTAATACTCAATATTCATGTATAGCTGATATGAAGCTTGACACTTTTATTTGTATATATAAAATAAATGCCATCTTCAAAAATAAATAAATAATTTCTTTTTATGTTTTAATAGTTTATGCATTTGGAATAGTGGTTAACAATTTGATCATTACATGTTCAATTGCTTCTTTGTTCATAAGAAAAGTATCTCAAATGAAAATCCTCCAAATCTAAGGGTGCATTTGGTATTATTTAAACAGTGTTTTCAAAATTTATTTTTAAGAGTGAAATTCATATATTGTTTTTTAAAAATACAAAGTATTTGATAATTAAGTTCATCCTATGACTTATAAATAACAATAATGAGTGTTAACATGTGCTCTAAACAATCCTAATAAGAATTTTACAATTTTTGTTTTTTTTTTTCAATATCAATGTGAAAATATATAATTTATGTGTTTTTTTGAAAAATGAATATACTTGTTTACTTAGTTCTACAAACCTTAAAGTGTTTCCACTGCATTTTAACATTTTTTCCATAATAATAATAATAATAATGCAACGTAATTTCAACCAAATGAAACTTTGAAATAATAATAAAGAGTACTAATTTGACTAAATTGCTTTTGAAGCTGAAAATTTAGTTAGTAGTACCGTCTTGATAAAGATTCAAAGCACTAACAAAAAATTATGTTTTCTCTTAATTAACTTCCTCTTCAGTTTTCTAGTTGGAAAATCATATCTGGAGTAGAAGTCATTACATTCATTCATCTGAAAATAAAGAGTAGAATTTCGTATGAAAGTGATGGAAAGTTGTTGATTGACCAAGAAGCATATTAATTAGAAGAGAAGGGACAAGAACTGGTCCAAGGACCAAGGCGAGACATTGAGAACATTATGAATTATGGATGACTTGATATCAACCATACAGAATTGAGGGACGACTATAACTATACATATTAAATTACATTATTTATTTATTATAAAACAAAAATATATGTCACAAACATTTGCCAATTCTCTTCTTTACATGACAAAAAGAACCCAAACCATTCAGCTTCATAAGCAAATGGAAACAACATCTTTTATTTCATGATTTTGATGCTTAATTTAGCAGCCTCTCTCTGTAATTCCAATCTCATGTTTAGTAATTAATTGTTAATTTTTCAGACGAAGAAGAGGAAGTTAGTTGCATTTTGAGTTTCCTTGTGCAAATCAGTCTGTTTATGTTATGGTTTGACTGTGTTTGCAACTGGGTTTGGAAACAGAGGAAGCTGCCAAGAAAACTTAATTCAGGCAGGCACATGATATAGCAAGTCTGGTGGGGATTTAGGAAGTCTACATTGTTGACATAGAGTGATTGGCTCCAGTCATTTTAGCATTGATAATGTATTTCTTGCGGTAGGCCGTATGCAACCTCTGATGGAGGCAACTTTCATTGATCACAAATTCGTTTTCCATTACAAATTTCCAAGCAATACCTGAACTTGGATTTGCTTCAACCCATCGTACACGACGCTTCATGAAGACTTATTGAAATGACTACTAACAAACTAGACTAATTAATTCTTAACTGTATAAGAAGGACAAAACATGTGAAAAAGACTTCAACTTAGGGGAGTCCAGTGAGGAACTGAACGATGACAAAAAATTTTCCTCAATAGAGATGCATGTTAGAAAGTTTTATATCATTAATTGAGCTCTTATCAAAAAGTTTAAACTTTTTGATTTGTTAGTTATCGGCATGGTATCGAAACTCAACATGTCCCAAGAGCCCTAGTTCAAACTCTTTAGGTGATAAAAGTTGAATTTATTTATTATATGAATTTGCTGTATGTTTGTATTTGCACTTTAGTCGCATGGTAAGTCCATTGTTATTACACATGAAAGAGTGTGTTAAAAGGCTTATGTATTATTATTGAGTCCATTTTTATCAGTTTAAATTTTTGAGCCCGTTAGTTATTAATATTATGAATTCATACAAACGTGGGAACAAACTGCAACAATATATATGATAAATGATAATGAGCTAATGATTATACTCTAGAGGTTAATAAAATATAATTCAGCAGTGATTTGATACTAGAATTAGAACCAGATGCCGTAAATTAATTGTAGTAGACAAAATATACTACAAAAGCACCATTTACTTCGCTGAATTTTCAAGAATTCAAAGCTGCCTTGAAGACTCCGGGTAGAGTCTTAAGTTGTGGAGATGCAGACAGAGAATGCCTGATTGCTTTAATTGAATCGTGGAAAATTGATGTGGAGAGCCTTGGAATTCTTAAAGAAGGCGAACAGAGCTGACCACCAACATAAACGCCAAAGACCTGGCTGCCTATTGTTACTGTTTAACGCAGACCTTGAAAATTTAACAAATTAAGACTTCCGTGGAAACCTAGTGGCTATTATGACTGTTAATTTTCTTCCTTCTTTGTTTTCTCTACAGTGTCATGCTGAGGACACTTCTGTCTTGTGGACCAGCTCCTCCATCTGCCAGCTATTTTACTCAATGCCATCCTGGTTTTCTTTCTCGGTTGGTTAGAGTGTATGCCATTCTGAGTACCTCTAACTTGTGCTATTAGTTGTCTAATCGTAGCCCTGTTGCTGCATGCTCTACCATTTTTCTACAAATCAAACAGGTATATTTTATTAAGTCGACATGTCATAAAATTGGGCAAAAATTAAGGGCAATATGTAATGGATGTTTTTAAAATTTTTCATGAAGTAATTAATTAAATTTTGTGGCTGCCAATTAGGGAGTAATTGATGGAGAAATATATATTGTTCCTATCAATTTAAAGGAATGATTGAAGGACAAAAAATGGCCAATATATATAGATATATATAACATATATTTTCTCCTAACCACCATTAGGGTTTTGAAAGCCATTCATATAAAACTTTATTTTTCTATTCACAGCAGTCAACTCTCATATATCATTCAAAATTCTCTTTTCCATTGGCAAAGTTAAATCCTCAATATGGCAGAATTGAAGATCAAGGTGATTGTGAATCAAGTAGGTTCTTCCCTTCTTTCATATTTTTTATTATTAATATTAGGAGTTTATGGTATGATAGACTTATAACATCGTATTGTTTATGTTGGGAGTTATTTCAAAATAAGAATAAAATTTTGTAAATTTTTTAGAAGAAATAGAGGCTGCTGGAAATTTTGTTTCCCAGTAGACCTGTCAGTTTTGTTTAATTATTTGAATAGGCAAATGAATGTATAAAATTATAATATTTGGTATGAATGCTCCTTAAGATGTTAGGTTATAGTCTAAAACATTTGTGGGTCATATGATAAGTGTGAAATTAATTAGAAATTTGTGTTCACCTCTGACTCAGTAAAATAAAAATCTGGACAGCACTGAACTAGTTCGAATCTCAAAATTGTTGGACATGCAATTGATGTTATTTTGGTCTCATTAAATTTTCATATGAACCATTATGAGTCTTCTTTAAGCTCTTAAATTTTAAGAATTTTATTGAGCGGTTTAATTTTAAAAATTCGAATATCAAAGGCTATTCAGTTTGCAAATTGATATCGGTACAGCCTTGGTTTAGATTTGGAGGTTTAAGCTGATAGGTTAACAGAAGCATTTAAGGCTAGAAATTTTTATGATATTTATTCTTATGAACATATATATTCATTTTTGGGACGATTGGTTTTATATACAATTTATTAAAAACAGAGAAAGTAGACTGCATCAATAGAGGTAGTGTTGATAATAATGAATTTTAAGGGTATTTGGAGTTAGATTAATTTAGTAAAGAGTGGTTTATGTTAAGCCAATAATAATATAACATTTATAAAGTGAAATGTTGAGATTCAGTGTATCTTTGACTAGTCTAAAGTAATTTATGTAGTTATGGATTTCTATAAATTTATATGAATGAGTTTTGCTATGTGATTTTAGGTTGATATCAAAGATTATTTCGTAAAGTTATTTTTATTGGGATAAGTGAAAGAGGTAAGTAAACCTTATGCATTACATTAATATGTTATGTGTTCAACTTTTAAAAAATGGCTCTTTTAAATAATCAAATGAAATCTGTAGTTTTTCAATGTCACTTTTTCAATATATTTTACTTAAATAATTTTGCATCCTCAAATACATGTATTTTGTACATTGTTTGAATTGTATGAAAAGTATGTTTCCAATTTAAAAATTGTGAAAGTATTCCTCCATATTTGAAAAGTATGATATATATTGTAAATCATAATTGTAATGAAAACGTTTTTGTTTATCTGTCCATAGTTTATTTAATTGTATTGGCCTAGGCAATGGGATTACAACTAACATAATTATATCGTATTGGTTCAGCTAGAATATTTATTATTGCACAACATTAATTGTATTGACCCGCACTGGGATTACAAGTGTTATGATTGTATCGTATTATTCAGATCATCGGAACTAAGAGCGATATCACGTGACGAAAGTCACTTCCATTTTATTTAAATTCGTATATGGAATATTTTCTATTATTTTTTATTTCGATTTTGAAAATTGAACATTTTCTATATTGCATTATAATGTTTTCTATATCATATTGTTAAATCATTTATTGGTTTTAATATATTTATAATTATTACAATAACCATGAAATTATCGTTTTATTTTTACTGTAAAGTTACTCTATAAAATTACAATATATCTTTCTGATTATATACTGTATCGTAATGCATAATGTTTACCTATTGAGTTAACAACTCACCTTTCGTCTCTATTATTT
The DNA here is from genome assembly GCA_021234005.1 of Nephelium lappaceum. Lineage (NCBI taxonomy): Eukaryota > Viridiplantae > Streptophyta > Magnoliopsida > Sapindales > Sapindaceae > Nephelium > Nephelium lappaceum. Next base: position 42,929 of record JAIZFV010000215.1, on the reverse strand, counting down.
TTATAGTTTAGTAATTTATTTGTCTTGAAGGACGACTTCGAGATATTGGTGTCATTGGTGTCACTTGGAGGAGGATTTCAGTTTTATTATTGTGGTTATATCTCTTGCTATTATTAATTATTTCATTTGTTATGACTTAAATGTAAGGACTGATTTTGAATGACCATGGCCCATGGGTGTGAGTAGTTAAGACTTTTATTGAGATGTTATGACAGGACCCATCCCGACTCCACTCTCAGTTCAAGAGAATCCTGTGAAAACTAGGATCTTTCTTATTGAAATTTGGATTTACTAGAAAATCCTTTAGAAAACTCATCGTAAATCTTATAATCACTTTAATTAAAAAATAAATTGAACAAATCAAAAAAAAAAATTTACATTTCTCGTGTTGGACCTTTTGAAACCCATTTAAGAAATCTGATAAATAAAAGAAATAATATACACAAATGCAACTATTTATTATCATGTGGCCCTTTTCACGATCTGTAATAATTTGTTCGAACTTGCAGTGGGATACCTGAAAAAATGGATTTATAAAAGAAGTGAACGCTAACGTCCACTGAATCGATATAACTTTTTTAAAAATATTTCTAAATAAAAATAACATATAACTAGTAATAAACACACATTATATCTGAAAGATAAAGCTAAATTTAAATCTCATATCGTAGTAAAACTGAAAATTTCTATATAAATTATCTTTATAACTTTAATAATATAAAATATGAAAATCTATAATCTGTAAATCTTTTCTGGAACGTCTTTCTGTAAATCTAGTGTTTTGTAAATCTCTTTTTATACTGATCAATCTCAGTATAAATATTTGTAATTGAAAATCTACACCAACTAGTACCCAGGGAAATCTTGTTATACGTAGTGGAGATACTCAACACACATAAAGTGAGGGATAACATCTATCATACACGTTCTGGTGCGAATATAGTCTTACACATGTGTAGCTTGTCTGACACTAAACGAGAAGATACAACCTTGTTGTTATGAAAATATTTTTATTTTTCCTTTCTCAAATCTTTTCTGAATATCCATATAATTCTCAATAAATAAATATTTTATAATTAAATTACAAATCATAGTACATAATCAATAAATCAATAAACTAATTAAATAATTTTCTTCTAATAACAATTAAATAAATAAAATCTGAAATATATAATTGTAAATAATTAATTCAATTTAAATAAATAATATACTCACATAATTCCTTGCTTATATCTAGGTCTAAAACGGATTTTCATCTGATTCCTCATATCTAGTTCCACTCTAAAATCACATAAACTCCTGAATTTATGATTTATTATAAAATTAATAATTTTCTAGAATCCAAATCTCATTATAATAAAATTACTTATCTGAATAACTTAAGCACCAAATATTCCGTCACCTTTTTGGAATTTTCTTTATATTTTCTTCTTCCCTCTTCCTCTTCTTTTTCTTCTTCTTTTTCTGTTTTCTGTTTTTCTTCTTCTTTCTTTTCTCTTAGCTATTTTTTTCTTGCTATGCTGTTCGGTCGTGGTGTTTACTGCATGCTTCTTCATTTACTATCCATGCACACCCAACCGCCTCAACTTCACTCCATTATCTTCCATTCTTTCAATTCCATAATTGAGTGACACTTGTCATCTTTCCATTAAAAAATTTTGTTTTGGTTCGATTCCTTACTTTTGCATGACACTTTCTCTTTCATTGCTATCTCTTTATTTTGTCTTTTTTTCTCCGATTTGACTTTTCTTGGCTCTACATTTCATTTTGTCTCTCTTGTTTTCATAAGTCCAATTTTCTTAAAAAAATCACCATTTACTTATCTAATATTATATATATATATATTCCATTCTTTAAAAACAAAAAAAAAAAAAAAAAAACACCTACCATTTCACCTCATCTTTTTTGTCGGCCATCATATTTATCACAATATTTATCTTATAAATTTTCATTTTTACACCTCACCTTTTGCTATAGCTTTTTACTTTTATACTCAACTTTCTTACTTTTATACTCAACTTTCTTAATTTTTTAAAAACTGATCACTAAGTGAATATTTATCCATATGTCCATTTATTTATAAACTTAGGCTAAACCAAATTAATAACAATAAACTAAATTTCAGTTAATCTCTTTGATCCATTTAGATCGGGGCCTTACATGTTAAGACAGATTTGTATTATTAAATTAAATACTTTATAGAATTATTCTTCAATTATGTTTTAGTTTTTGAAGATTTAAGTGATTGATTGAACATTTTACTATATTGGTTTTTACGTCAAATTTGGGTGTTACACAATAGATATTTGAGTCCTATTTAATAATTTTATAGTTATTTTTTGTTAGTAAATATACATAATATAATAGTAGAATGAAATATCTATGGAAGTTTATTTTATGTTGTTTATGACATCATTTGCCATGATGGTCTACTTAATTTAATAATTAACTTCAATTTCTCCAATCCTGCAATGCTTCTTCCAGAAAATGGGATAAGTTGAAATTACAAATTTAATGAAAACAAAACAAAACAATAGAAAAATATATGCACAATTTTTTATTGTCTACGTCTTTCATGTTTTTGCTCTTTTTGTACCATATATTCAGTGTAAACTAAAAGGAATGCTCACAAAAAACAAAGAAAAATTGGTTTTATCTAAGAAATAAAATTAATCATTTTTAATCCCAAAAAAATTTTGTTCATTTCACATATGATATTATATGTGAAAGTTTTCCACCTACACACAATGCTGTACATAAAATGATATAAAGATTTGAAAAAGATTAATTGCAATTAACATTCCACTTGGATTAAAACCATGTAACTTTTTATTTTTGAATAAAATGAATTTTTTCTTTTTAACTCAAAGTAAATTAACTCTTTTAGTGTATATGCAAAATTAAACATATCAAGTACAACATATGTTGCACATTACTAATTAGTGCGAATTTGATTGAAGAAACAAAACTATTCCAAAAAGAGCCACGAAAAACACATATTTTTTTTTTGTTTTTTGGAAGAAATGAAAATCACATGCTTATGTGCATTGCTAGAACAAAAATCTGATACATGCTTTTAAAATAAAAAAGGCAGCAGCCCCCAATTAATACAAGGAAAACAATACTTAAGAGATAAAAATACAATATTACTGAGGGGCAGGATTGGAGGACACAAGTTTTGACACAATTGTTGACCATTGGATAAGAAGAATTTCAATGGTTTAGATTTACTCACACCACTATATACAACTTCATTTTACACTCTACATAAATGTTTTATTTCCTCTCTCTCTTCATTATTACATCATTTCTCCTCTCTCTAATTAATATTAAAAACCCACTATTTAAATTATTTTTTTTCTCATCCAATCCAGTTATATTTAAAAAACCCACCAAGAAAATTAAAAACAATGCTACAATTGTTGTTTTTTTTTTAGTGGTAATTAATTATTTAAAGGACAATTTATTTTTTTAAATAGCTCAAAACAAGCAATCTTCAGTACGAAAATTTTCACTACCACTAAAAAAAAAAAAATCTTATTTCAAAAATAATTTCTAACCAAAAGAAGTAAAATAGATTTTGTTTTCCAAAAACACAAAACATTTAACCAAAAAAAGAAAAAAGAAAGAGACAGTCATCCAATCATTTCCCGAGTAATTTGAAACACCATTGACACACACCAACCATCATAATCTCTATTACCAATGTTTTTTTTTTATATATATAAAAAAATCTTAAATTATAGTTTGTTAATAGACAATGTTATGCATACTTCCACTCTAAAATTATATTTTTTCTAACTGCAGTATTTTATATTGGTTGATTTAATTTGTTATTTATTTCTTTTCCTGTCTTTTTTAGATTGCTGTTAAAGTTGAATTGTCTTCAACAGTTGTAAGCCTTTCACGATTCAAAGTTTATATAACAAAATGAAATAACTTAATTTGGCATCAAAACTTTGTCAAATATGGGATTTTATTAGACATTGTTAGGATCTTTAATAGAATTGGAGGAACATAAATTAAATTATAAATGCTTTAATTCATTTTTTAAATTATATTATTTTTTTTTCTTATCTTTACAATACGGTTATCAACATGGTTGATGTCCATACAAAAGTCATTTATTTATTGTTATTATTATTATTTTAAGTTTTAGCAGAATCCACAATAAATCTAACAGAAGCAAAAACTAAACATAAGATTGAAGAAATCTGAATATGCATAGTCACTATTAGAAGTAACGAAAACATAAAAGAAGAAGTGAAGTGCAATTCTCACACTTACAAAAGTTGTGACCATCACATCATAGAAAGTACCACTCATTGTCTTGCCATTAAAACTAAACCCAAATTACAACAAAAAAAAAATCCAAACAACAACAACAAAATAAAAATAGATAAGAGTATAAAAATAACCCCGGTCTACAACTTTTGTGCTAAAAATTGCTTGGTTTAAACAATTTTAAAAAATAAATCATCATTTAAATAATTAATTTTGTCAAGTTAAATACGAGAACAGTCAACCAGTTCACATCCTTAGAAAGAAAAAGCCACAGTTCATAAGCTAATGGACGACAACCTTTATTGTTGGGTGTTCCATACGAAAACAGTCCACCAGTTCACAACCTCAGAAAGAAAAAACCACAGTTCATAAGCTAATGGAAAGTAAACCATTTATTACGAAAACGTGTTCCATTACGAAAACGTCCAGTTCACATCCTCGGAAACAAAAAGCCATAGTTCATAAGCTAAGGGAAAGAAAATCTAATAGAAAGAAACCATTATTCAGCTTCAAAAGCTCATGGAAAGAAAATCTTTTGCACCCATGATTTTGATGCTTAGTTTTAGCTATGTTTCTAGCAGCCTCTCTCTGCACTTCCAATCCCACAGTTAGTAATCAAACAGATCAGATTGCTTTGCTCTCTTTCAAGGATTTAATCACCAAAGATCCTTCTGAAGCACTAAGGTCATGGAACAGTTCTAACAGTCTATGCCAATGGCATGGAGTAAGTGTGGACACCGACACCGCAGAGTGGTCGAGCTTGACTTGAGTTTTCAAAGGCTGGAAGGTACCCTATCACCCTTCATCTGTAATTTGAGCTTCCTTAGGTCAATTACCTTCAAGAACAAGAGTTTCCGAGGTATTATCCACAAGAAATCAGCCAATTATCACGCGTGCAAATTTTAAATTTCTCTTTCAACACTCTTCAAGGGGAGATTCCAAGCAATTTGTCCAACTGTTTGAACCTCAAATTCATTGCCTTAGCCAACAATAATCTTGTTGGGAAAATTCCAGCAACATTTGATTCTCTTCAAAGCTTACTTCTCTTTCTATGTTTCTCCAACAATCTACATGTAATATTCCACCATCTCTTGGAAACCTTTCCGTTCTTCAGCATCTTTCTTGCGGATCAAATAAACTTGAGGGTACTATTCCGGAATCGATTGGCCATCTCAGAAATTTGAATCGCTTTAGTATTGGACAAATAAATTTCTGGTATAGTTCCTCCTTCCCTATACAATATTTCAACCATCATGATATTGTATCTTGTAGAGAACCAGTTAACAGGTACTCTACCTGGGGACATCACCCTCATGCTCCCAAACCTTCGTGAAATTTCTGTATCACGTAACCAATTCACCGGGCACTTTCCAGCTTCTTTCTCCAATGCCTCTCGACTGCGTCTCCTTGACCTCTGTGATAACGGATTCATTGGGCCAATTCCTGTTGATCTTGGAAGAAGAATGAATGATCTTCGGATACTGAATTTGTGTGGAAATAATTTAGGTACTGGGGTTGCTGGTAGTCTACATTTTGTTGATTCTTTAAACCAATTGCACCATGTTAGAACGTCTATCATTAAGTGATAACGAGTTTAGTGGTGTTTTACCCAATTCCATCACCAATCTCTCAACTCAACTTAGAGTTTTATTAGCACAGCGAAATCAATTTGTAGGAAAAATCCCACACGGTATATCAAACTTGGTCAACCTATATCGCCTTGGCTTAAATCAAACCTTCTCTCAGGTTCTATTCCTTTTAACATAGGGAGCTTCAAAATTTGCAGGGAATGACATTATTTCGAAATCAACTGTCTGGTTCAATCCCGAAATCCATTGGCAATCTCACTCAAATTGTTGTACTCTTTCTGCAAGATAACAATCTGACAGGAATTTTCCCTTGGAGTCTTGCAAACGTTCGAAGCTTGCAAGAGTTAGATCTTTTTCACAACAACCTCGGTGGTTCTGTGCCTAAAACCATTAGCCTTGTCTCCTCTTTAGTTTACATTAACTTAGCTCACAACTCATTTAACAATTCCCTACCTTCAGAATTGGGACTTTGAGCAATATAGAGGAACTAGATATTTCCTTCAATGATTTCTCAGGTGAATTTCCGATGACCCTTGGAAATTGTTTGACATTGCAAGCCCTTCGTTTGAGCAGTAACTCATTTCATGGGAGCATCCCTTCCTCTTTGGCTTCCTTGAGAGGATTAGTGGATTTGGATCTTTCTCACACAACTTTTCAGGCCCAATTCCAATAGATCTAGAGAAACTTCCCTTCCTTGTTAATTTGAACTTGTCCTTCAATAACTTAGAAGGTGAGATGCCATTGAAAGGGGCTTTTAGCAACATAAGTGTGATTTCAATTGTCGGAAATAAGAATCTCTGTGGTGGGATTCCTCATTTGCACTTACCAGCCTGCCCAGTTCAAGAGTCCTAAGAAGCAGAGCAATCATCTTAGCTCCAAAGTTATTATCATAATAGTTAGCACTGGCCTTTGTTTGGTAATGTTAATGTTTATGGTTGCTATTTACCGGAAAAGAAAACCACGAAAACCTTCATCCAAAACACCCCTTGGAGAGGAATTTTTTCATGTCTCTTACAACGAGCTTCTTAAAGCTACTGATGGATTTTCTTCAAGTAACTTGCTTGGTGTCGGAAGTTTTGGTTCTATGTACAAAGGAATGCTTCAGCAAAATGATAAACCTATAGCAGTGAAGGTATTCAATCTCGAACGGTTTGGAGCTTTAGAGAGCTTTATTATAGAATGTGAAGTGCTAAGGAAAACCAGACATCGAAATCTTCTCAAGATAATCACTGTTTTTTCAAGCATAAATTTTGAAGGTAGTGATTTCAAAGTTCTTGTTTGTGAGTTATATCAAAATGGGAGCTTAGAAAGTTGGCTACATCCAAGTGAAAAAACAACAAGGAAGTTAAGCTTCACACAAAGGCTTAATATAGCTATCGATGTTGTCTTCGCGTTGGAGTATCTTCACCACCACCGCGAAACAGCGATTATTCATTGTGATTTGAAGCCAAGCAACGTTCTCTTAAACGAGGACATGATTGCTCATGTGGGGGATTTTGGTTTGACCAGGTTCCTTGCAATAGACATAAGTAATCCTATTGAAGGGCAAGCCAATTCGATTGCAATCAAGGGTTCCATAGGATACGTTGCACCTGGTAAGAGACCCATTTATGTCTTTAGGCTTTTGTTTTAGTGTGATGTACTTGTTAAAAAGAAATTTTAAACTTGAAAGAAAAATGACTCATTTTTTATTATCCCCTCGTAATATATGTGTAGAATATGGGATGGGGGAACCGGTATCAACACAGGGAGATATTTATAGCTTCGGAATACTACTGCTGGAAATGTTGACAGGGAAGAGACCAACTGATGAGATGTTTAAAGATGGTCTAAACCTCCACGGTTTCTGTAAAATGGCATTACCTGACAAAGTGATGGACATGGCGGACTTGCAAATGCTAATAATGGAAGAAGAGCTTAATGATAGAATGAAAGCCAAAATGAGAGAATGCTTGATTTCACTAGTAAGGATCGGAGTTGCTTGTTCAACAGAAACACCCAAGGAACGAATGGGCATAAGTGAGATAGTGATGGAGTTGAATGCAATCAAGCAAGGCTTTCCTGGTTTGGGCATTCATCAAGAGACTCATGTAAGGATGCAACTAGCCGGGCAAAGAACCTCTCAACAAAATAATGTTTGAATCAAGCTTCTCATTCACTTAAACAAGTGTCTGTTTTGGCCATAAAAATTGAACTCATATATTTGTTGGAGGGGCACCTGTGGTTAGAGCCAAACTCTTTCAAAGAGTCCTGTGCTTGAATTACTTGTTTTAAATTCTTGTTATTGCTATCATATGCTGCACTTGTTTAAAAAATTGGTTACGATGTGTAGTTTGTGCATTAGTTGACAGTTTGTTAATGCAATTCTCAGATCATTTTCTATAGATCTCTGTTTCACTTATGCATACACCAGTAAGGATAGCTCGAGTCTTGGCATGATGAATATAATTTATGTTACCCATTTAGTCAGAAAACTAATAAAGATCAAACATGAAGAATTTAACAGAATGATTAAGTTTGCACAGTAGTGATTTCATTGTCCTTCAAATGAGCTCAGTCATATGCGTGCATTACCTGAAAGTCGTAGGAAGAGCAATGAAGTGTTGTGCACTCCATTAGTTGTACTTAAAAATCCAACAAAAAACATCTTCCTACAGACAAAATGGAACAAAATACAGGAATATCTCTAACCCTAAATTCACTAGCAGAAGTGATGCTGGAAGGAAGCATTTCTAAAGGGCTTATTGACCTTGTAATCTAACCAGCGTCATAGCTTTTTCCAGTGGAAAATACAAATTGAAGGGAAATCTCCCTTCTGATATAAGTTTCAATTTTAACAACTTCTAATCTAATAACTTGGATTGAGACAGGTAGCATTGCAACTCATCAACAAATGCCTGATACCTCCAACTAATTTCTTTCACACACACACACACGAGATACTAAGTATTTGTTAGAAATTATTCAATCGTTGCCATTAATAAGAATCTTAATTTTAAACCCATTTTTTTAACAAAGATTCAGTCAAGAAGAGTAGGCCAAATTTGACGAAGAAAAGCAACATGAAAATCATGAAACCACCGACTGGACGTCTGAGGTTGATTCAGTCCTGTTCAGGGTAAACCAATCACACGGCTAAGCAGTGCTGTCAAAGTGTAACGTGTTTGATTTCTTCCAGGGCAAGGAAATGGAATAATATTCCATCTTTCATCTGCCAAACACAACCATATGTATCACATTCACAATCGACAAACCCTTTCTTACAAGTAATAATTAAGAATCTGGGAAGATAAAATTAACACATCATCAAACAGAATTTTCTTTTTCTCCACACCATAACAGCATTTCAAATAATTTTCAAAGTATAATGAATTGATAAGTTTGCCAATATCAGCAGTTTGTGCCATAACTGAAAGTTAAAAAAGGGCAGCTTCTAAGGTCAACTGCCCAAATGCAATGCACAAAAGCTAAAGTAACATCACGCAACCATCAAAAGTGGCCTCAGAATCACATGTACAAGTCAAGACTTAGATGTGCAAGTAAGGGGTTCAGATCAAAAGACCTCTTTGTTACACAAATTGTTTCATGAATCGACTTATCATTGCATTTGATTTGTTAATCATTTAAAGTGCTGAAATTAAAAGTTATTCGCAATATTCTTTATGTGCATTATGTATGTAGTTTGGATATTAATCTCAACCAGGGAAAAAGAAATAATGCATGTACAAACACAAGTAGCAATTTCAGTCACAGAGCAGTAATGAAACATGATCTTTAATAGTCTTTAATTATAATCCTATAATAACTGTATGCTTGTTCAAAAAAGATGATCAAGAAGCATAAGCAACAGAAGGTAAAAGATTTGGCATGTTCGACCGAAAGAAAACTGAACCACTGCATGCTAAGGCATCAAAAGCATGAACTGCTACCTCAATTTGCAAGGATAAGGCTGCAGAGAGTTTCAATGCCCAATATGAGGATGGCATGGTTGCTCATACAGGTATTTCAGTTGAAACTCTAGCCTTCCCAGCAGTCAATTCCCAGACTGACACTAAGTTGCATGTACCTATTACCAATGTTCAATCAAACACAACGATCCAAATTCATCAGCAATTGCAACATGCCAACTGACAATCACAATGACAAAAAATTGTGGCACCTTCGAAATTTTGCATTAAGTCACAATCAACTTTAAATGGCTCTCTTGTCAAACAAAAAAAAAAAAAAAACCTTTAAATGGCTGTTATTTTTCATTGAATCAGGCAAATGACAAGCAACCAACTCATGACTAATTCTTTGTTCTTTTCATAAGTAGAAAACTATATTAATGATTGACAACAGCTTATGAAAGCAAATTTAAAATTAATGGAAGCTTGATTCTTGCTTCCAAAGTTACTATAACGTTGAATCGATTCTGATTCAGATTATTGTTTAACTCTCCACAAGTCAGACGAAATGTCTACAACTAATTACAACATGCCAGATCTATCTCCCCTAAGTCTCAAAGCAGTTATCCTCTTTGATAAGAAATACAAGTTCATTAACCAGAAATCATTGAAAGACCAACCAAAGGTGGCAGTCCAGGTTTTTCTGGTCGCACATAATATCAACTGACCATATATATATATATATACACAAAGAACACTTCTAGTATCCAAAGAAGTTATAAGACTAGAATAAACATGATCAGAAAATTAGGTAAGCAAACATATAGAACAGCAAAACTGTCAACCCACTCTGAAGAAAAAATTCAACAATACAAATACTTCATTCTCATAGAAACATAAATGCATTTCAAATTAAAACAAAGGGTTTTTTTTTTTTTTTTTTGCGGGGGGGGGGGAGGGGAGGAGGAGAGGGGAGGGGAGGGGGTTGTGTTTTAGCACTAAAAAACTGGTTGTATGTTTTCCTAGCACCAAAGAACTAAACTCATGTTTTTTAGCACCATTTCACTATTCAATTTTTTTAATCCCGAAACTGCCCTTACTAACCATTTAAATATTATATAGTCTAACAAATAAAAGTTGGTGGTTTCAAACTGAGAAACTAAAACCCGATGGAGGAGTCACTTTAGTTTAGCAAGACATCAATGAGGATGAATACAAAGAGTCGCCACACATCACCCTTAAAAGTCCTTTTGAAAAACCAAATGGGCCACACATAAACAAAGGAACGAAGAAGGAAGAACGACATGAAGAAGAAAATGGTTGTCGACGGTTAGGGAGAAGACAAATGGCACCAAAAGAAGAAAACTTGGCGATGACAACGGGAAAGAGAGGTTTTTGAACACTTGGGTTTTGTATATGGTTATTGAGTTTGATTATTTTTTAAAGTTGGATTAGATTGAGATTGAAGTGGAAATGGCAGATTGATTTTGTTTGAATGAATGATTGTGAAGTTGAGTTAGGCTGGGTTTTTTTGAAATGTAATTGATTTGGATTGTTTGTAAACTTGGATTGAGGGGGGGAAATATTTTGAATGATTTTCTTGAGCATGGTAATGGTTAGTGCAGTTGTGCGTGTGGTCTACGCCTTCATTTGCTTGTTGTCTACGCTTATATGCGTTTGGTTCCCGCCTTCATGTGCGTGTTTTCTACACTGTTATAGCGTGTTGTCTTCGCCTTTTGTCCATATGGTCTGCTCGTTTATTGTATAGTTCATGCATTATTGGAAAAATGTTTGATGCTTTCTGTTTTCTATTTCAATTTCATGTTTGTGCCCCATGTTTGTAATATTTGTTTGCGTTATAGGAAATGCATGTGTTAGAGATATAATTGGTATGTGTTTATGAAGTGACTGTGTTTGTTGATGAGGTAATGGAGTTGGTTTGTCATTATGTTTAATGTTTCTTATTTATGTTGGTGTTGTAATGTTCTTGGCAGATGTTGGAAAGAAGTTGAAGTTGAAAACAAGGAAGAAGAATTACTATGAGGGAATCGCTGTGAAGCAGAACCACTTCGACACTTTCTCAGAAATTAAGGGTACATTAAATTCACTACAGGACGAGGGGGATGAGATGCAACAATTTAGGTAGTCGTGCTTTGGTCACTTCTTACACATGCAACGTAATATGAATTGGTCAGAGTTGACTATGCATGAGCTGCTCATGAAAGAGGTGGTTCACGATGAACCAGATGATGAGATGCATTTTGTTGTGGACGACAAAGAATGTAGGTTCACAAAGCATGAGTTTTGTTTGACCATGGGGTTGAAGTTTAGGGAACTCTCAAAAACTAGTTCCCTATAATATGTGAAGAAGGGTATTCATGACAGACACTTCAATGGCAAATTGTACATTATCATTCCCGACATATGACATATTGTAAATTCAAGGCATACTACAACGTCTTGTAGCTTGACTGTAAATAATCTGAATACCAAACATCTCCTTTATAGCAGCGATGATGTCTTTTGGACACTTGATCCAACCGTCAATATATTGTAATCGTGATGCAATAACTTCCCTAATAATTGCATAACCAGCTTAATGATGACGACAATGAACCTTCTTGAGGGCACAAGTGTGATCATCAATGAATCATCTAACTTCGAAGAAAGTCCCCTCCTTTTGCAAACAGCCCGACACTTCCATATGCATTTCTCATGTTTGCAAATCGCATGAAAGAGAAACATGTTGGACCTTTTCACCACCATTCAAAGTTCTGTCTCAAGGCATAAATGCCAAGTTTCAAATCGTTTTTGCATGGGAAAAATTATCTTTTATGCACTAGTGTTGTTAGTGTTACCGTTAAACACGACTCTGTCTCAGCAAACGAGTAAGCCTCTAAACTTGGAATCACCTATTCTAACGGAACAGATGTGCTAGGATTTGCTGATGGATTCTTTTCTGGCGACCTTCCTCCAATACCCTCTTCATCAACCTCAAACGAATCTAGTTCAGTTGAGAATATGTGTTGAATTTTCTCATTCAAATTTTCATTGATCTCATTGGAGGTTCAAATTGTTTGTGTGGAAGGTTTTCATCATCTACATGATCAGTCAATCGTTGCTACGAAATGTGTTGCAAACCATGTATTTCTACATTTAGAACAGCTGGTGAAGATGTAAACGGGAGGTTGCTACCACTTTGTGAATTAAACCAACCATTGCTTCCATCCCTTTAATGAAAGAAACACATATTTAGGGGTAAATCTAGTCTACCATGATGAATTCCAATTTATCATTGTCGTTTATGTCTTGCTTAAATTCTTTTCCACAGTTCACCGTAACTCCTTTTATATCAATGTCATATTTATCTGAATTATATTACAGGTTCAAATTCAGAATCATTAGTAGTGCCTTATATGATAGCTTTTTAGGCATTCGTACACCTTTCGCTAAAAATCTAACATATTTGTAGGCACTTTCAAGTGTGTCCTCCCATTGCTCATTCTAAAAGATCATCATTTTTATTTCATCCATTTTCCTACAACAAAACAAACATCATCAACAAACATTCATTCGCATACACTAACAATATGACATGGACCACACAACCTGAGGGTGCGAACCACACAACCTCAAGGCACAAACCAACTGCCTCAAAGCATGGAAAACACAATCTGAAGGCCTGCAACACAAAACCTAAAGGCGTGGAACACACAACTTGAAGGCATAGAACACACAAACTTAGGGCGTGGACCACACACATATACGTGCAGAACACATATGTAGTTCTCAACCATTAAACAAAAAATAGAATTTCTCATTTCCCATGAACCATTCTTCCTATGCTAATCCTAACCTAAACAAAAATACAAGCGCAAAACCATTTCCTAGACAATCTATGCATATGAATGTCCAAAACATACATCAAACATAACCTCAATATCATATTTCAAAGGACATTCTTACCTCTAACCATGGAGTGTACTACCAAAGAAGTGTTGACTACTTTCAGAGATGAACGACAAGAGTGTTGGTGAGATAATAAGAATGTTAGTGAGATGAAAGAATGTAGAAGAAAGATGAGACTGAACGGCACACACCTAAGACTTGACGAGAGTAGAAGAGAGGGAAGGAAAGTGAAGGATTCACACACTTGAGTGTCGAATGGGGCGGATGAGACCAGATGATAGGGAAGGAGAAATGGAGGAGAGTAGACGAGAGGGAAAGAGAGAAAGAGAAATACTTTTTGAAATGAATATCAAGAGAGAGAGAGAGAGAAATACTTGTTTAAAAGCTTTTAATGAAGGGCAATATAGACTTCTTAGCTGGGGAGGTGTCACAAAACATGAGTTTAGTTCTTTGGTGCTAATTAAATATATGTTCAGTTTTTTAGTGTTATTTAGCGTCATTTACTCTTAAAATAAATTAACAATAACCATTGCAAAGAGGTTTTGATGACATTAAGAAAGAGAAATTCAAGTACACTAGTCATTGATTTACCTTGTACATTCAACTGGCTCATTTTCTTAAGACACAAACATACTGTGTAATGGAAAAGTTTTTAAAATTTTTAATTATCAATTTTTAAAATTAAGCTTCAATTAAAGGCATGATTAGTTGACATTTTTAAAATTTTTCCATCGATCAAATGACTTAAGTTTGGTTTACAATCAAGATGGAAATTGGTGGAAATAAATTTAGAATTAAAAAAAAAAAAAAAAAAAAACCCTATATCTCCTGATCACTACAATTAAGTTTGAGGTCATATATATATATATATATATTATTTTTCTTAGTAGCCACTTCTCTCTCTTGAAAACTCTTTTATATCTTTCAAATTATTTCTTTCTTCATTAACAAAGTTACACTTTCAACTATGCAAGATTTAGAGATCAAGGTTGATTGCGAATCAAGTAGGTTTCTTCCCTTCTTTCACATTTTTTTATTATTAATATTGAGATTTTATGATATGATAGACTTATAATATCATATTATTTATGTTTGGGGTTATTTCAAAATAAGAATAAAATTTTATTGAATTTTTAGAAGAAATAGAGGCTGTTAGAAGTTTTGTTTTCTAGTGGACCTATCAATTTTGTTTAATTGTTTGAATAGAAAAATGAAGGTATAAAATTATGAAATTTGGTATGAATGATCCTTAGGATGTTAGGTTATAGTCTGCAAAATTTCGTGCTCATATAATAAGTGTGCAATTAATTAGAAATTTTTGTTCACCTCTAACTCAATGAAATAAAAATCTAACTGAACTATGTTGAATCTTGAATTTTTTGGACATGAAATTGATGTTATTTTGGTCTCATTAAATTTTAATATAAACCATTATGAGTTGTCTTTAAGCCCAGAAAAATTTAAGGATTTTTATAGAGCTGTTTAATTTTAAAAATTTGGATATCAAGGACTATTTAATTTCTAAATTGATGTCATTATAGTCTTGGTTTGGATTTGGAGGTTTAAGTTGACAACATATGTTAAAAGAGGTATTTAAGGATGAAAAATTTTATGACATATATTTTGGGTCTTTAGAACATATATATGCATTTTAGGACGATTAGTTTTATGTACAAATTATTAAAAATGAAGAAAGTGAACTGCATTAGTAAATGTAGTGTTGACAAAAATGAATTTTAATGGTATTTGGAGTTGGATTAATTTAGTAAAGTGAGATTTGTGATAAACTAATATTAATATAACATTTATAAGGTGGTATGTAGAGATTAAATGTACCTTTGATTAGTTTAGAGTCATTTGTGAAGTTATGAATTTCTATAGATTTATATAGATTAATTTCATTATGTGATTTAACGTTAATAAGTGGAATTATTTCATACAGTCATTTTCTTTATTGGGATAAGCGGAGGAGATAAATAAACCTTATACATTACCTTAATATATTATGTGTTTAATTTAAAAAATATTTTAATTGATTCTTTTAAATAATCAAATGAAATCTGGAGTTTTATTTATTTTATTTTATTTATTTATTTGAATAATGGTGGGAGAGAGAAGATTAAATTCACAGAAAATTACCCACACCTTTGACAATTGTGGAATTTGAACCCTTAACCTTTTAGGATTAAGAGAATTGCTCAACCATTTCTACTAAAAGGTGGTGTGCTCTTGAGTTTGTCATTGTTACTTTTCATTATATTTTATTTAAATAATTTTACATCGTCAAATATATGTATTTTTACATTGATCGAATTGGATGAAAAGTATTGTCTTCGTATTTGAAAAAGATGAAAATATTCCTCCATATTTAAAAAGTATCATTCGTATTATAATCGTAATTATAATGAAAACATTTTAGCATTTATGTCCGTAGTTCATTTAATTGTATTGGCCTAAGCACTGGGATTATAGATGTCATAATTGTATCATATTGGTACAGTTGGAACATTTGTTGTTGCGCAATATTATTTGTATTAGCTTCACACCGGGATTACAGGTGCTAATTGTATTGATCCCGCACCGGGATTATAGGTGCTGCGATTGTATTATATTGTTTGAGTCATTGAAATTAAGAATGATATTATGTAACATGATTCACTTCTATTTTTATTTAAATTCATATATACAATTAGGGGTGGCAATATGGGTTACAACACGACGGGTCGACACGAATTCGCGAAAAATAAATGGGTATGGGTTGAAGTTAAACGAATTCGTGTCGTAATCGTGTCGACCCGCTTAACCCGTTTATTAAACGAATCGAATTGGGTTTGATTAAACGAATCGCGGGTTGACACGATTAAATTAGGGGTAAAATTGTAATATTAAACAATTTTAGGGATTAAAATGTAATTATACACATATATATAAACACTAACCAAAAACTAAACCTAATCCATTCTATCATTTCTGTTTCTATTTCAGCAGCCGCCGGCCCGCCAGTCTTCACTCCTCCACAACCGCCGCTAGTCTTCACTCCTCCACAGCTGCAGCGCACACCACACCCGCAGCGCACGCCACACCCGTCAGTCTTCACTCCTCCAGCGCATACCATAGCTGTCGCCAGTCTTCACTCCTCCACAGCCGCAGCGCACACCACACCCGCCAGTCTTCCACAGCCACAACACATCTGCAGCTCCTCCCCTCCTCCCACCACACCCTACGGCAGCGGCAGCTCCTCCACAGCTACAGCGCACCCGCAGCTCCTCCACAGCCGCAGCGCACCCACACAGCAGCTCATTCTTCCCATTGTCGCAGCCGCTCGTCCTCTTCTCCACGGCCGCACCACACCCACACGCAGCTCATTCTTCCCACTTAATGGTAAACTCTCATAATTATATTTCTAAATTTTAAAATTGTAAAATGTAGATATCTAATATTTTTTTTTGTGATTTTTGTGTAGGTTGGAGAATTGGAGGTCCCATTGGAATCAAAGGGGGAAGAATTGAAATTATAATGTTTTGTGTTTGGAGAATGATAATGTTAAATAATTTTAATTTCTATGGATTTGTATTGAGTTGGAGCATGATTTTATTTTGTTATGGTTTTTAATTATGGATGATATGGAATGTTATGTAGTTGATTTAATGTGTTGGTTTTTAGGTGTTGAATTAGGTGGTTAATTGTGAATTATTATTATTATTATTTTTGTTTAAAATATTATTTAAGTTAAATGAATTAAACGAATTAAACGGGTTAAACGAATTAAACAGGTTAAACGAGTTAAATGGATTAAACGAATTAACGGGTTGACGAGTTAACGGGTTTGGATCCTTTATGATTTATTTAATAAACGAATTAATCGTATCGTGTCGTGCCATTCGTTTATAAACGAATTCGTGTCGAATCCAAAAATATCGACCCGCTTTATAAACGAATTCGTGTCGAATTGGTCGAATTCATAAACGAATCAAATCGAATCGAGTTCAACCCGACACGCCAACCCGTTTCGCCACCCCTATATACAATGTTTTCTGTTATTTTTTACTCCGATTTTAAAAATTGAACATTTTTTTATATTATATTGTAATGTTTTCTATATCGTATTGTTGAATATTTTATTGTTTTTAATATATTTGTAATTATTATAATTACTATAAATTATGGTTTTATTTTCACTGTAGAGTTATTTTATAAAATTGTAATACATTCTTCTGATTTTATATACTATATCGTAATGTATAATATTTACCTATTAAGTTGATGACACATCTCTCGTCTCTATTATTTTTACAGACTAGTATATCTTATTTGTCTTGAAAGATGACTTCGAATTATTGGTGTCACTTAAAAGAGAATTTTAGTTATATTATTACTTAAAAGAGAATTTTAGTTATATTATTATGTTTATAGCTCTTTATATTATTAAAGAACCATTTAAATATAACGAATTGATTTTGAATGATCATCAATTTAAGTTCGTTTGAAACTTTCATTGATGTGGAGACGGGTTTACGACATGGAATTAGATACTTTATAGAATCTTTTCAATAATTCTCAGACTACAACCTCCAGACCCACACAACCGTGATGTTGACCACCACTCTGTCTCTCAAGAAATTGCAACCTTCTCCTCAAATCACCCAACTCTCTCTCTCCATCAAAAACAACTTCTCCTTCAATGTCAAATTCCCCTCTTCCAGATATACCCAGATTTCCCAATCTACGCTTATCGTTCGTGATCTTCTTCCCCTTCCAGTTATTATTAGCGTTACCAGTTCTGTTTATGGAAGAACCAAAATTTCAAATCTTTTCAGGCCAAGATTTGTTATTGTTATTGTTATTGCTACTACCAGGCCAGGAACAGCATCCCCAATTCAGGTTCAATTAGCATCTTCTTTTGAAATTTCCTGATTGTATGTGAGTACACTTTGTTATTTTCAGTTAATTTGTAGTTGAAATTTGAAAGATTTTGAAATGGGGCATGCGTATAGTTGACTATGATGTTCGTGTTATGCATTGTGTGAGGTTGCAGATGACATTTGTGGGAGTTGACTTCTTTAGTGTGTTTCAAGAGATAAGTCCTTGGACAAATGATCCGCGTGTAACTAATGTTGTAAAGTTCTCCGAAGCAATAGGGAGCTAAAAGTAGAGGTATGACTATGTTTCCTTTAAATCTTGAACTTTTTTATTCATAAATCATAAATGTAGAAGGATTGTATTCTTGCAATTGGAATTGGGCGTAACAACTCTAAGATGTCCATTGTTTTAACATTTGCGTATCGTATTTCATTCTGTTACTTGGTGCGGTGTTGAGTAGTCATCTGTTTTCTACGAACACAGATTCTACTGTAAATTTGGTCATGTATCTTGGAGGGCAAAAAGGCTTCTGGAAGAAAGTGTTCTTTTGTATGGGGCTGTCATTTTGGTTGGAAACCTCGGTATATCAAGAGGAAATAAGGTAAATATGCCACTGTTGCCCCCCAAAAATACTTGAAAACTTGTGCTGTTGCCTTCTCAGTCACTAATAGAAGCAGCTCTTAATAGTTAAATATGCTAAGGACATTTAGTGATGTCTCCGTAGTGCAGCGCACCACATTTGTGCTGCAGAAGAAAACTGAACCGAGACAAAGACTACTAACAGCCATTTCCACAGGAGCGGGAGTCAGGGAGGCAAACTAGTTGATTCGATTGTTTATATGTTGAGAAGATAATTTGTTGCCGATGTATGTTCCTGCTACTAATTTCTCATAACATGGACTACACAGGCAATCAATGAGTTTATCTCCTTAAATCGAAATGTAGCTAAAGATGAACAAGAACTCATGGAGGGAGAATGGCAGATGATATGGGGTTCATAGGTAATTCTTTGACTAAGCTAGCTTTTGTTTTGAGTTTTTGGTATCTTCATCAAAGGTACTAGACAAACATAGAGATTGTCTATAGCATCGACTATATAGAAGGTAGATGTGAAAATAGCCACATTTTGTAATGTGTTAAGCTAGATGAAGCAAGATCATTCTCTAGAAGTAAATACAGCCAAGAGACAACCTGAATGGGGTCACGAAAAGAAATATGAACATAACGGATGTCTGCTAAACAATGTAGAAGTAGCCAACATAGGAGGCCAATTGAGGAAAATCAGTGGAGCACAATTTTGAGTAAGATGCTAACAGATTTAAATTTAATAATTCTGTGTGCTGCAGGTAGAGACAGATGGTTGGTTAGAGAATGCCAATTGCCTTATGGACAAACAGGTAGGTAAAATTGTATAAAAAATGTTTTCAAGACCGTTCATTGTTGTTTCCCTACTGAATTATTGCAATCAGCTAATTTACTTACTCATCTGATGCATTAGATTGTCAAGAAGAATGGAAAAATGAAGTTTCTGGTTGATATTGTCCTTGGTACTCAAGATTCTCCATGACAAGAACATTTGTGTAAGTTGGCTTTTATTTTATAATGATCAAACATCTGAAGATCTCTACATCCATACCAGAAGCGACTCTTCAACAAAGTAGTTTAACTTAGTGCTTGAAGAATTCCTAGCTCTTAGTCACAATTGAAGGTTGTAAGTAACATAGAAGTAATGTTGCCTAGTGCCTACTCTTACGGCCATATTAGAACAATAATGAAGGTTCAAATTAATGACTCCAAAAGCACTAATGGCCCTCAAATATGAGGAACGATGGCATGTCAATGCCTTACATGTAGCTAGGTTGGAGAACCTATATAGACCTCTTTCAAGTCATTATGAGATTAGTTGACTGAAACCTCCTGAGCAAAACCATTCAAGAGTTAAATTGACTAGAGCATACATTGTGACCTGAAGTTACATTATGTACTAGGGACAACAATATAGCAGTTACCTATATTTCCTCTTTTAACATTTTCACTTGCTTGTAACTGAGGTATCTATCTTCATTATGACTCAAAATATCTTATTCTTCGTAGACCAACGGAAATAGTTCGTGAGGACCAATCTAAGAAACTATCAGAGAACCATATCTTATGATTTTGGAACCCATTTGCAGGAAATCTGGTGACGTTACAATGTATGCTGCAGCCATCATTGCTTGGCCATTCGGATATCCCATAGAGATGGAAGGAAAGTCAACCTTCAGCTGTTGTAAGAATTTTTATTCTTATTTCTTTAATTAGTTTATATAAACAGAATTTTGCGCATTCCCTCTTAACTAAGGTATTATGTACCTCCCCATTTATCTTGGTGGGTATGTGTGCAAGTCTTATTATATCTATTTTAGTTATCTTAGTCACACAAATAATTATATTCTTAACAGGTTATAACGGTGAAAAGTTTTTTTTTAAAAAATAACAGGTAATAAGATTAAGTTGCCTTTTTCTTTCCTTCTCATAACAACTTTGTATTAAAAGCAGCAGTGTACCAAAATGACTTTATTTTTATGGTACAAGGATTTAATGATGTACCAAGTGCTTGCATATGTTTCCCTAGAGGTGAAATGCCAAGGTGGTTTCGCTTTCAAAATTCTGGATCATTTATACATCCCAATCTGTCATCAAGTTGGTTCACTAATAACTTTGTTGCTTTTGGCTTGTGTGCAATTGTGGCATTTCAATACCATCAAGACGATGGTAGGGGCTTGGATGTTTCCTATGAATGCAGACTCGAATCTAAAGAAAGGCACTGCTTTGTTGTTAATGGCAGTTTGGATGGTTGGGCCAATGGTTATCGTGGACCTCGTTATGTTGGGTCAGATCATGTGTTCATGGGGTTTTGTTTTCCTGCGCATCCCCAAGATAACAATGGATTATGTTGTAGTAGTGTCTCTATGCAATTCTATCTTTAAGATTGTTATGGTGATTGCATAGAATGTTGCAAGGTGAAAAGTTGTGGGGTTCATTTAATGTACACTCAAGATCTTGGAGAATCCAGTGGTAATTACAACTCTGATTAGGAAGAAGATTGGACATTATTGAATCCCTTTGAGAAATACAGATTATGCAATTAATCAAGGTAAATGAAATGCTTCTATCCACATCAGCAGCCTTTAATTAAATGAACTCTATTTTCTTATATGTTTCATTTAACTTTTATTCCTTTTTGATACAAACCTTAAATGTGGAAAGTCCTTCACATTGAAACTTTTCTCTAGAGCTTCCACATATCAAAAGTTCAGACCATTTGTGTTAATTATTTTAAAGAAAACGGATTGGACTTCATTTTCTTTGTCGAAATCATTTCTACACTTCGGTCCAATGTAGATATTATCCGCTTTTGACACAATTTTCTTGTTTTTATCTTTAAATTTGACATTATGAAAAGCATTTACACCTTCAAAGCTCATACAATAAATAAACCACTCAAAACTCTCATCCTCATGTGAGATTTTTGTTTTTGTTTTTTCCTTTCACTCTCTTTATGTTCGAAATTCTTCAGAGAAAGGCTCTAGTTAAATTGAACAATGCTGCATTGTTCAACACTTCTGCAATTAATGTTTACGACAAGGCTGGGACAACATTCTGAATTCAAGTTGTCTGGTTCAATATACACTTTTTTAATAGCAGAGACTTGAAAGATTTTGGAATGGCATGTATTTGGACAATGAAATTGGCAAGCAAGAAGCAAAAATACAATTAGAGAAAGGCAAATCAGGATTTCTCCATTTTGTAAAGAAATTGTGAGGCAGTCATATCTTTGGTAGGAGATGATTCTGCTCTACGTTCAAATTATATATTACCTGGGAGGTAAATAAAATTCTGAAAGAAAATGTTCTTTCTATACACGGGGCTGTTACTTTGATTGGATCATTTTCTTGAATATTCATACTTTATATTCTCTCCATCTTTCCAATACAATTTATAGCAATAATGTTAGAACAGATTATACATTTAGTTCAAGGATGATTATCTGATTAAAATGTATTTATGATGGTTGCTATAAGTAAAAAAATCAAGTCTCTCTAGAAACAAAGGTCTTGATCTTACATGGTTGTTCTAAAGTAATTGTTTTTCAAGTATTTGCTAGGAGTTGCTTCTTTAGGTATTCTGTGGTTGTCTTAAATTATGTGGTCTGCAGGAAGAAGTGTGAACTTTGTAGTGCCTAACTTTATGCAGAAAAATCTTTCTACAGGATAAAATTTTGCCTAACTTTCTGCTACCTGTATGTCTTGATAGTGTCTTTTGTATGGATGTTGGATTGTTGTGGACAATTATACTCTTCTTTTAGTTACCTTGTGCATTCTTCTCCATTGTACGCAGGCAGTAACCTTTTCTTTTAAGTTTTACCATTCATGATTCCTTACTCAGTGACCTTTAGGCTTCTTGACGATGAAGCAAAGGATTGGCTAGACATTACATATTTGTCTCCTGAAAACCTTCATATATCAAGAGAAATAAGGTACAAAGGCACTGCCACCTCCAATACTTGAGCATTTTTGCTGTTGCCATCTCAACTACTGATCGAAATACTTGCTTATGTCTCTTGAGTGCAGGACTCTGCATTTGTGCTGCAGAAGAAAATTGAACCAAGGCAAAGACTATTATCCACCATTTCCATAGGATCGGAAGTCAGACAGGTAAATTAGTTGATTCAATTATTATATGTTGAAAAATTAATTCATTGCTGATGTAGTTTCCTTCTGCTAATTTCACTTGACAATGGACTATGCAGGCCATTGATGAGGTTTTCTCCTTACATCAAAATATAGCTAAAGATGATTTAGAACTCTTAGAGGATGAATGGCAGATGACAATTGATTTCACAGGTGGTTTTTCAATTAAAGTAGCATCTAGTTTTCTTTATGTTTAATCAGATTTGCCAGACTTAAATTCTTTATATCAACTATATAGGAGATGGCTGTGAAAATAACAGCATTTTAGTAATATGCTAGGCTGATAGGCTAGACAAATCGAGAACATTCCATGGTAGTACGCACAGCTCAGGAAACAGAACCTTGAATGGGATCAAAGAAAATCAGCAAGAACAATTGTATGCTAAGCAGCCTTGAGGTAGCCACGGATAGGAGGCAAATTCAGGAAAATCAGTTGAACGTAATTTTGTACAAGAAAGTTAAACATAGGGATTTTGGCAAGAAAAATATGTAACAGAACAATGATTAGTCCAGATAACAAGCAACAACTACTGTATTGTCAAAAAATATTTGATTAGACATAGTCTGAATGATGAAGTGATGAATCTAGAGGCAGACTTAAACTCCTTGAACTCCTTAGATAGAAGTTCTTGATGTCAACTCAGACCAACTAAGTGCAATTTCATTAGATGAATCTATTGTAGCCATCTAGCCTTTCCAATCCTTATTGGCAATTTATTTTTTTCATTTTTAACCCACTGCATCATTCTAGCATGAACATGATTATTTGTCTTGTTACTTAAATTATTAGCACTTCTATCCTTAATATGACACATGACTAGAATGTGTCAAATATATTTAGAGACATTAAAGGCATTTTGTTAACTCTACCATCAAGAGCATATGCATTTTTAAAAAAAAAAAATAATAATAATAATTCAACGGTTAGATGATCCAATTATTCCATTCCCCATGAAGAGCAATTTTACTTTGCCAAAAGTAGCCATTAGTTTATTTCGGAAAGTGCCTCAGCGAAAATAAATATTACCAAAATAAAAATACCTATAATTTGTCCTACATCGGAAGAGAAACAAAAATCTTCACTGTATAGTTCGCCTGCTTCCAAACTGCATCAAAAATATTGATGTCAATTATGTTATTCTTTCTTTTCTTGTACGCTAAACTTACCCACTTGTGTGCCGCAGGTAGAGACAGAATTGGTTCGAGAATGCCAATGGTCTCATCGGCAAGCAGGCAAGTGCAAAATTGTATAAATAATTATTTCAAGACCGCTTATGGTTCTTTCCCTATTTAATTACCCCAATCCAACTACTTGCTTACTCTTCTTATGTATTAGATTGCCAAGAACAGAGAATTGAAGGTTTTGTTGATATTGTCGTGGACTCAAGATTCTCCATGACTGGCACATTTGTATAAGTTATAATTTTTATATACATACATATATATATATATACTGATCAAATAAAATGTAGAATCTGAAGAACTATACATCTGTACCATGATATGCAGCTTTTCAACTGAGTCGACTTACTGCATTTTGGAAAATTACTAGCTTGGTGATTTAAGGTTGAAAAAAACTGCTGCATACCCTTATAGCTGTATTATAACAATTGATGGATGAGTCAAATGATTCAAATAAGCTTTCAAATTCGTGACTTGTAAAGCATGTATGGCCCTCATGAAGAAATAAGATGAGATGTCAGTGCCACACATTTCGGTTAGAGAGAATGTATAGACCTCTTTCAAATTATTGTGAGATTTATAGTCTGAAAACTAAAAAGTAAACCATTCAGAGTTGATCAGACTAGATCATACACTCTGATGAATAATTACAATAGATATCTAGGGGACAGGGATGTTAGCAGTTCCTTGCACTTCCTCCATCTCAGCTTTCTATCTTCATTCTAACTTGTAAAATAAAGTATCACTCATGAACCAAAAGATATTTCTGTCATCGGTTCTCAGCTAGCATGCTAAGAAGATTCAGAAGGAACCAAATCTTATAATTTGGAAACCCATTTGCAGGAAATCAGGTGCCAGAACATATGATGTTACAATGGATGATGCAGCCATCATTGGCGGTCCATTCGGATATCCCATAGAGATGAAAAGAAAAATAAACCTTCAGTTACACCATAAGATTTTTTTTTTTTTCTTATTGCTTTTAGTCTATGTAAAAGATAATTCTACTACCTAGGTGAAAATGAGATCCCTTAAGTTCAAAGAACAAAGATCACCTAACTCTTAACCAAACAACTTCCAAACCCTGTTAAATTGTCACTTAATCCAAATGAGGGAGTTCATAATTAAAAGTATAATAATTGTATTTTAAGATTAGACAAAAAAAATCATGTGATATAATTATGTAACTTAAATCCTATCACTAATGAGTTTAGCATGAAATTTGATGTGGCTAAGAAATAAATCTCTTACATGCACAACAATAAAATCATTGGTTTAATTTGCATTTTAATCCTATCTTCTAAATTTGTGATTATTCTTTTTTCCTTAGTGCGCACCAATATAATTATTTCAGTTTTTAGTTATTAGACATTAGATTTATTTATTTATTTATTTTTATTTGCTTTGACTTAGTCAGTACTCGCTTATGTTCTATTAGTGGTCAACATTCAATGCACTAATATAATTAATTTAAGTACGCATCAGTAGAAAAATTATTATTATTATTATTATTGTTGTTGTTGTTGTTGTTGTTGTTGTATATATATAAATTGATATAAAATGGGTTAAGTTATATTAACTTGAAAATATGATTCAAAATCATCCATCTATTTTTACTCACTCCATTATTATTGAAAACAAAAAATGAATGAATTCAAAATAAATAATGTGTGTTTGTGTGTGGCCCACACACACTTTTATTAGTTCGTCCTAAGATTTACAAAAAATAATAAGCAACATTAACATGTGATCTAAACAATCCTAATTAGAATTAAACTATTCATATTTAATTTTCTCAATATATCAATGCACAATTTATGTGTTTTGAAAAATTAAAGTAATTGTTCTACTTACTTTTACGAAGCTAAGGTGTTCCCATGTGATGATGATGATGATGATGATGATGATGATGATGAGACATACTCTACCAGGCGCAACTTTGAGAGACTAATAAAAGTGTACCACTTTGAAACATCACTTTTGACGATAAAAATTTATTAGTAGTACGTTCTTGATCAAGGTTCCAAAATTGGGCCAAGTAGACCAAGTTTTCACCTATTAAATGGTGATCGATATTGTGTCGATCTGATTAGCCTCAGATCGAGGGTTGAAATCGGGTAGACCTAGTGCTTATCGAGTTGGTCGAGTGCTCAGCTAAATCAGTCCAACTCACATGCTAGCCTTTCTTTTTTTTTCGAAATCGACGACACCAAAATGACATTGTTTTGATGTGCCGAAAACTACATCGTTTTAAGTTAATTTATTATTATTATTATTTTTCACTAAATTCAAAACGGTTTCATTTTGGACGCATCAAAATGACGTTGTTTTGGTGTGTAGAGGTCAAAAGGGCTAGCAGGGTTGCGAGCTATCATTTTTTTTTCTCAATCTTCTTGATTCTTCCTTAGTTCCTCTCGAGTTTCTTCTTCTCCTGTTCACCGATTTGTCTCATTCATCACCATCGTCGTCGTTGTTGTCATCATTATAAGCAATGGGATCCTCACCTTCATCAGTTCACTTCTCAATTTTTCTTCTTTGAAACAAACTCTTGTCCCTTATTCTTAGTTTTTCTTCTTTTCTCATGCTCGCCGGTCTACTCCCTTCCCGTTGCAGTCACCGTCACCATTGCTAGTGAGTTTTTTTTTTTTTTTTTAATCTTTATTTATTTTTTTTAATTTTTTTGTGCTCAAGGTCGCCTCGTCGTTTACCTGCTAAAAAATCGAGAACTCGTTACTCACTACCTTACCGATCAAGTAACAAGTAGCAAATTTCAGAACCTTGTTCTTGATAAAGATTCAAAATATTAGCAAAAAATTATCTTTAATCTTAACCAACTCTTCAATTTTCTAGTTGGAAAATCATATCTTAGGTAGAAGTCATTACATCATGCATCTGGAAGATAAGAGGGTAGAATTTTCTCATCAAGGTTAGCTCAAGATTTATTGGGGGCCTTGGACGAAGAAGTTCAAATTAGGCCTTTTGTATTTGATACAGAAAATAGAATTTTTCACTATTTTTTTCATAATGGAATTTTTTTTTTATAAATCAGATTTTATATTTTAAATTTTCAACAAAATATTTTTATATATACTGCAATCAAATTTTATATCTTTAACTATATTTTTCAAGATGCATTTACTCTAAAAAGTAATAAATTAAACAAGTAGGTAATATAAATTTGGGATATTATTAAAATAACCCTCAAATCAAAACTAATGTCAAACCACCCTTGGTTTTTAAATTATTATCTGAAAAGCCCTAACTATTGTGGGTTAGTGATTTCCGTCCAAAAGATGACGGATCCATTAGGGTGTAAGGGTATTTAGGTAATTGCATTTGAAAAATGAATTGGAGACAACTGAATTGAATTTTATAATATTTTCAAATATGAAATAAATTAAATAATTAATTAAATGAATCAGAAATGGACACGTGTAAACATTAAAAACTCCACCACCACTAAAATCTCTCATCCCATCACCATTACTCTCTCCCCACCATTTCTCATTGTCATCTCACCCAACCACCATCATCGTTCAACTTCATCACCCACCCACCAACTTGTCTTCTTCTCTTTCTCCTCCTCCACCAACAACAAAATGGCATTGTCCGAGATCATTTGAGTGGTTCCTCTTCTTAGTCGCCTCTGGTTCCACTCTTCTTTGCCACCTCTGGTACCTCTTCCTCCATCGCTGCCTCTTCCTCCTCTAGTGAGCGATTTGAGTGACATTGTTCTCAAAACGGCATTGGACTGAATTGTTGTTGTAACACCCCAAATATTTTAAGCATGCATATCATTTTTGAATTGAGATTTGACATGCAAAAGTAGATTAAATGTGAATATGTATATATATATATTAAGTCTTCGAATTCTATTTAGGGTTTCCCTAGTAATAATCCCTATGTGATATTTTAGGACCCTAAATGATTAATGAAAATACCCAAAGAATGTAGGGAACTTCTAGGAATTGATTGAACCCAATTAGAGAATAATAGGAGGGTAAAATGGTAAATGGCCTTAGGAGATTATTAAGTGTGATAAGGGATTAAAATGAAAGAAACAACTCATATTTTGGGTCAAACTAGAATTAAGCAAAGTCGAAAGACGAAAACCAAATTTTCAGGGATGTAATGGTCATTTTGAAAAAGATAAAAATATATATACTTTGACTTGTGTGTTTCTCGCCAAAACAAAGAAGCAAAACACAAATTAAAGGCAAAAACTGAGAGTGAAGAAAAAAAAAGAGAGAATTCGGCCATGGAGAAATCAAGGATGTTCAAGTGAGTTCCAATCCAATTTCAAGCTCCAAGTCAAGTCTCCAAGCCAATCTAAGGTAGATAAACAAGTTAGAGGCAAGAAATCAAGCAAATCAAGGTGAGTTTTCATACTTTTGAAGTCATTGAAATGATGTTGGATTGATGTTTATGTTGATGTTTGAGTTGGATTTGGATGTGGGTTTTTGTTTGTGATGTTGTTTGAGCATTTAGAGAACAAAAGCAAGAGGAGATCATGTAGAGCCATGAAGTTTGATGAGTTAGGGTTGTGTTGAAGAAATTCAACGATCGATTTAAGTTTATTTTTTATTGAAATGAGTTGTATGTTAGGTGTTTGATGAAATGTTTGAATGAATTATCATGAAAAATTCAAAGGAAATGAACTTGTTGTATGTTATGCCATGAAAGACCATAGTGAGGGCTGTAGGAATCCAATAAAATTTGAGTCTTTTAAGCATGATTCCATGTTGAAAACATGTTGGAGAAACCTATAAACAAGTTAGAAATCAATTTAGATAACTTCCAATGTAAAGGCCATATGAAGGGCATAAGTGAATATCATGTAATACCACTTCATGTATATGTTTGAATGTATTGAATGAGTATAATTAAGTGTGAATAACATTAGAAAAAGGAGAATTGAAATTAGGAATGAAAAATGGTGAAAATGCACCTAAATTAGTGTCGAAAAAATGGATTTTTCCTAGGTTTCACTACCCGATAGTTGGAATTTTTTAAAACCACTTTACGGGTGATCTAAATGCGAGTTAGGGAGATGAATGGAGTAAGAATTGAGGAAAGAAGATCAAAGGATTGGGGGCTGCATAGCATTCGGCCAAGAGGGGTGGAAAAATGTTGTTTTTCGTTTCGAGCTTCAGAAAATTATTTCACGCATATGAGTGTGTTCCTTGGTGAGAATAAGTGAGATTCATGGAAAGAAAATGAAATTTTAAAGTGTTGGTTAAGTAGAACCATAGAAGAGAAGTTCTAAGGTCAAATGGGTTTTAATGGAGTTTGGTGAGATTTGAAAGTAATTGGATCATTTAGAATTAGTAGATTATGCATTTTGATTTATGGAATGAATTTCTTATTCATTTTCTATGTGTTCTTGGAAAATCCAGGAGAAGAGATAACTCCGGGAAGCCAAGGAAAAGGAAAAGAAAATATGTGAGCTTCCATTGGAACTTGAAATAAATCAAGAAAAGAGGCCAAAGGTGGTGTACATTTGATTTGAATTGTTGCTTTTAATGATATGAAAATAGCTTCCTAAAATGTTAATGATTTGGGTGTGTAATTAAATCGATGTGTTAAACCATGTTTGATTAAGTATTTTGAATGATTGTGTCGATAAAAAGGAGAATTGATTACTAAGTGAAAATTGTTTGAAATGATTTATGAATCGTTTAAATTGAAAAGAAACGGTGACCTTTATATATGTATCCATATGAAATATGAAATGAGCCCTGGTAAACCTGAGTATTGGTAGGTAAGGATTGGAAGTTGCATGCCAATAGGGTTATATAGCAGTACTACGTCGATATGCTTTGAAACAAAATCAAAATCATTAATTTAGAGACCAAGAGAGGCACCGAGTGTCCGGTCCAAATAATTGATTTATATATGTGAGATGCAATTCGGCGGGTAGGCACCAAGTGTCTGATGCCGGAGAGCCCGTTTCCCAGTTCAAGGTATCATACTAGTGTTTACAATGGGTAATGGAAATTGATTTAGACCAATAATTTAATGTATGTGTGATTTGGTTTTTAAATGTGTTTAACAAGTTGTCAAATGATTTTGAATTGAAAAGTTGTTATTTTTATGGTATGAAATTGTTTATATTCAAAGACTATGAATTCAAATTTTATGTACACCCACTAAGTAAATATGCTTAGCACATTGGAATTTTCACGCGTAGGTAGTAGATTGCGTCAAGAGGGCGAAGATTGAAGAGAAAGCACATCTGCAGCGAGTCGATACAGTCACATCTATCCATCCTTCCATATTTATTTTGGGTATATATGTCATATTCGATTTTGTATATAAAAGTTTCCATTTGTATTCATGTGCATGTATGTATGTATTTGGATTTAAAAATGGTGATTTTTTGTAAAGAAAATCAATTTGTGTAAATATTTTGCTAAATGTGGTGTATATGGAAAAATGATGAACCAAATGAAGTTCGGTTCCAGTTGTTGAATATGTTTGTGGGAAATTTGTGTTGGAAATGAAAATATTGAATTTGTAACAGGTTGGGAAAGTCCGAATTTTAGGGGAAACTCTAGCAGTTTTTTCCGCATGAAATAAAAGTTTTGAAATTAGTTGTTAAAGTTTTTGAAATTTCATATTTTGATATGTATAATTTAATATATGGTTTTTGCATTTTGGATTTAGTAAAAATGATATGAATGTAGCGCTCCTTGGAGTCGTTTGGTAAAAGGACGGGTAGGAAGTGTTACAGTTGTTTTTAGACCCTTACCCATTGTTCAATCTATTGCTCCCAAAGGCTACAAGACCTCATTTGCTGGTCAGATTTGGCTGGTTCCAAATCATTCGAAATTGAAGATCGGTGTGGGTTTAATTTAATTTAATTAATTAAAGTTCTATTTTCATTTGTATGATTAATTAATTAAAGTTATTGTTTTGTTTAGAATGATTTGGTCGGTTCATATTTTCATTTGAATTAATTATCAGTTCGATTTGTGTACTATTGAAGAACTAATTGGATATAAAAAATTTCTGGATTTGATTTGTATTGATTATGGGTTTCATTGGTATGTTTTAGTATTGGAAATGATTTGCGAACAGGTGAAGATCTAGAACTGGTGAAGAACTGGGTTTGATTTGTATTGATTCTTAATTAAAGTTTTGTTTTTTTTTTTTTTAATTTTTAATTTTTAATTTTTTTAAAAAGGGATTTCCACCCTTCATTTGTCTTGGTGAAGGGTGGAAATCACATTTGGGATCTCCAACACCTTTTTTTTTAATTGTTTTTAATTATTTATTATTAATTTAATTTAATTTAATTAATTTTTAATTTATTATATTTGTTTGTTAGAGTTATTATTAATTATTATTAAGTTAATTATTTAATATTTATTTTAATTTTTTTTATTTATTTAAAAAATTTAATTTATTTTAATTATTTAAGTTGTAATTTTTAATTTTAATATATTTTAATTTTGTATTTTTCAATCTTTAATAAAGAACAGTAAGTACATTTTGATCTTTTAAGATTTTATGAGGAAAACCACTAACTTTTTGGATGGAAACCACTTTTCCACTAACGGTTGGGGGGGCGGGGTCGGGTTGTTAGGGGTTTTTGTTAATATTTTTAAAAGTTGGGGTTCAATGACATTATTTTTTATTTCAGAAAGTTTTTTAGATTTTTTCCTATAAATTTGAAGATACATATATATATATATATGCATTTTAATTTACTGGTACCATCTTGAGGTATTGTAATTAGTCTTATTTAATGGTATTTTTAGAATGATAGCGAAATTATTTGAGTATGAAAGAAGTACAAAAACAAGTAGAGCTTCAAGTGTAATAACATATTTTAGTTAACGATATATTTCTAATTCATGAAAATTAAAGAAGCTATCCAATCGAAAAACAGGTGAAAATACGTGATAATTAAGAAAGTTATTCTATTAAAAATAAATGAATATGTATGTGTTAGGAAATTAAGCTATTAAATTGGAAAGTAAATTTGAAAAGTAAATGAAAATGAAGATATAGGATGAAAGCTACCAGCAGAACAGTAAACATGAAAGGCTTAGGATTAAGAATTTGAAAGTAGTTTTGAAAATGAAAAACCTTTTAATAGTGGAAATTTATAAATAAAAAATTTGAGGCATAAATTATTGACCGGCCTAAGGCAATTGCCTCACTTGCCTAGGCCACCAGCCGGCAGTGTTTCTTATTTATGATGGGAAGTTGTTGATTGACAAAGAAGGATATCAAATAAGAAGCAAAGGAAGGAAGAAGTGGTTCAAGGACCAAGTTGAGAACATTATGAATTAAGATTGACTTGATATCAACCATACAGTATTCAGGGACGGCCCCTCTAACAATACATAATAAATTACATTATTTAATTACTACAAAAAATCTTATATATCACAATCATTACAATTCTCTTCCAAACTGCATCAAAATATTGATGTCAATTATGTTATTCTTCTTTTTCTTGTACCTAACAAACCTAAACTTAACCACTGCAGGTTGATTAGAGAATGCCAATGGCATCATGGGCAAGCAGGCAAGTGCAAAACTGTATCAATGATTATTTCAAGACGGCTTATGCTTCTTTCCCTATTTAATTACCGAAATCAACCAATTTGCTACTCTTCTAATGTATTAGATCGCCAAGAAGAACGGACAATTGAAGATTTTGTTGATATTGTCCGTGGACTTAAGATTCTCCATGACTGTCACATTTGTATAAGTTACAATTTATTTTTTATATACTGATCAAATAAAATCTGAAGAACTATACATCTGTACCATGATATGCAGCTTTTCAGCCGAGTCAACTTACTGCATTTTGGAAATTACTTGCTTAGTGGTGATTTAAGGTTTTAAAAAACTGCTGCATACCCCTTATCGCTGTATATAACAATTGATGGGTGAGTCAAATGACTCAAATAAGCTTTCACACTCGTGACTTGCAAAGCGCGTATGGACCTCATGAAGAAATAAGATGAGATGTCAATGCCACACATTTTCGTTAGAGAGAATGTATAGACCTCTTGCAAATTATTGTGAGATTTATAGTCTGAAAACTAGAAAATAAAACCATTCAGAGTTGATCAGACTAGATCATACACTGTGACGAATAGCTACAATGTACATCTAAGGGACATGGATATAAAAGCAATATATATATATATATATATATAGTGCTTTTATAATTAGTGTCTCATAACTTTAAAAAGTTAGAACCGAACAAATCAAATCCATCTATTGAATTTGAATTAAATAAGCAAGAGAATTTGTTTTAGAAGAAAAAATACAATTGATGAATTTAATTGATTCATTTTAATTTTTAAAGTTAGCAGGTACTGATTATAAAGAGGCTATATATTTATGTATTTATATATATAGTGCTTTTGTAATCAGTACCCCTAACTTTTAAAAGCTAGTACAAACCAATCAAATTTATCCATTATATTTGAATTAAATAGGAGAGATAATTTATTTTAGGAGAGAGAATGCAATGGATGAATTCAATTAGTTAACTTTTTAAAGTTAGGAAGTACGGATGGTAAAAACACTATATATACAGGACAAGATCGAAGAACACAAATTTTAACGCAAATTTAGACAAAAATTTGCTGACCATTGGATGAAAATTTCAATAGCTTAGATCGATTCACAAATTTAGACAAAAACTTTTCCACTAACAATTGGGGGTTTTTTGTTAATATTTTTAAAAGTTGGGGTTCAATGACATTATTTTCATTTTAGAAAATTTTTTAGATTTTTTCCTATAAAATTTGGAGATATATGCATTTTAATTTACTGGTGCCATCTTGAGGTATTGTAATTAGTCTTATTTGATGGTATTTTTAGAATGACAAGGAAATTATTGGAGTTTGAAAGAAGTACAAAAACAAGTAGAGCTTCAAGTGTAATAACATATTTTAGTTAACTATATATTTCTAATTCATGAAAACTAAAGAAGCTATCCAATCAAAAAACATGTGAAAATACGTGATAATTAAGAAGGTTCTATTAAAAATAAATGGATATGTATGTGTTAGGAAATTAAGCTATTAAATTGGAAAGTAAATTTGAAAAATAAATGAAAATGAAGATATAGGATGAAAGCTACCAGCAGAACAGTAAACATGAAAGGCTTAGGATTAAGAATTTGAAAGCAGTTTTGAAAATGAAAAACCTTTTAAGTAAAATTTATAAATAAAATTTGAAACATAAATTTATTGACCGGCCTAAGGCAATTGCCTCCTTGCCTAGGCCAGCCGGCAGTGTTTCTTATTTATTGATGGGAAGTTGTTGATTGACAAAGAAGGATATCAAATAAGAAGCAAAGGAAGGAAGAAGTGGTTCAAGGACCAAGTTGAGAACATTATGAATTAAGATTGACTTGATATCAACCATACAGTATTCAGGGATGGCTCTTTAATAATACATAATAAATTTCATTATTTAATTATTGTAAAAAGAACTTATATCACAAGCATTGCAATTCTCTTCTTTACATGACAAAAACAAAACCAACCATTCAACTTCATAAGCAAATGGCAACGACATCTTTTATTATCATGATTTTGATGCTTAAGTTAGCTACCTCTCTCTGTAATGCCAATCTCATGTTTAGTAATCAAACAGATCAAATGGCTTTGCTTGCTTTCAAGGATTCTATCACCGAAGATCCCTTTGGAGCATTGAATTCGTGGAACATTTCTAACAATCTATGCCAATGGCATGGAGTAACATGTGGACGGCGGCACCAAAGAGTGGTCATACTAGACTTAAGGTCTCAAAGGCTAGTAGGGTCTATATCACCCCTCATTGGCAATTTAAGCTTCAAGACAACCTGTTCCAAGGTAATATCCCACAAGAAATCAGCCATTTGTCACGGTTACATAATCTAAATTTCTCTTTCAACACCCTTCAAGGAGAGATTCCAAGCAATTTGTCACTATTTTTGAACCTTAGAGTCATTGACTTAAGTTACAACAATCTTGTTGGGAAAATTCCAGCAGCATTTGGTTCTCTTTCCAAGCTCACTTGGTTAGTGTCTTTTGAACAATCTGCATGGAATAATCCCTCCATCTTTTGGTAACCATTCCCAACTCCAAGTTCTTTCTGTCGGTGCAAATAAGCTTGAAGGAACCATTCCAGAATCAGTTGGTGATTTCAGAAACTTGAAGTACTTTGGTATTGGAGAAAATAAAATTTCTGGTATCGTTCCTCCTTCCCTCTACAACATTTCCACCCTCAAGTATTATATATTCCACTAACCAATTAACAGGTAGTCTACCTTGGGACATTGGCCTCACGCTTCCAAACCTTGGTGAAATTTCTGCCGGAGGAAACCAATTCACTGGGCGCTTTCCAGCTTCTTTCTCCAATGCCTCTAGAATGACAACCCTTGACCTCAGTGATAGCGGATTCATTGGGCCAGTTCCTGTTGATCTTGGAAGAAGAATGAATGATCTTCAGCTTCTGAATTTGGGTCAAAATAATTTAGGCACTGGTGTTGCTGGTGATCTACGTTTTGTTGATTCTTTAACCAATTGCACCAAGTTAGAAGTACTGGCATTAGATGATAATGGCTTTGGAGTTTACCCAATTCCATTACCAATCTCTCAACTCAACTTAGAGTACTAGTTGCAGGACGTAATCAATTTGTTGGGAACATTCCTGACGGTATATCAAAGTTCGTCAACCTACTTACACTTGACTTGCGATGGAACCTTATCTCAGGCTGTATTCCTTTTAACATAGGAATGCTTCAAGACTTGCAAGGAATGGCATTAAATGAAAATCAACTGTCTGGTTCGATCCCGAAATCCATTGGCAATCTCACTCAAATCTCCGAACTCTATCTGGATAATAACAGTCTGACAGGAAACTTACCTCGAGTCTTGAAAACATTCGAAGCTTGCAAAAATTGGATCTTTCTTTAACAACCTCATGGTTCT
This sequence comes from Nephelium lappaceum, assembly GCA_021234005.1. NCBI lineage: Eukaryota > Viridiplantae > Streptophyta > Magnoliopsida > Sapindales > Sapindaceae > Nephelium > Nephelium lappaceum. Next base: position 6,534 of record JAIZFV010000215.1, on the reverse strand, counting down.
GTGCCTAAAACCATTGGCCTTTTATCCTCTTTACTAGCATTAAATTAGCTCACAACTCATTTAATGATTCCCTGCCTTCTGAGCTTGGTACCTTGAACAATAGAGGTATTGGATGTTTCCTTCAATGATTTGTCAGGTGAACTTCCAACTCTTGGAAATTGTTTGAAATTGGAAGTCCTTCGTCTGAGCAGTAACTCATTTCATGGGAGCATCCCTTCCTCTTTGCTTCCTTGAGAGGATTAGTGGATTTGGATCTTTCTCACAACAACTTTTCAGGCCCAATTCCAATAGATCTAGAGAAACTTCCCTTCCTTGGTAATTTGAACTTGTCCTTCAATAACCTAGAAGGTGAGATGCCATCAAAAGGGGCTTTTAGCAACATAAGTGTGATTTCAATTGTCGGAAATAAGAATCTTGTGGGGGATTCCTCATTTGCACTTACCAGCTGCCCAGTTCAAGAGTCTAAGAAGCAAAACAATCATCTTGGCTCCAAAGTTATTGTCGTAATAGTTAGCGCGGGCCTTTGTTTAATGTTAATGTTTATGGTTGCTATTTGCTGGAAAAGAAAACCAAGAAAACCTTCATCCATAACACCCCTTGGAGGAATTTTTTCGTGTCTTTACAACGAGCTTCTTAAAGCTACTGACGGATTTTCCTCAAATAATTTGCTTGGTGTTGGAACTTTCGGTTCTGTGTACAAAGGAATACTTCAACAAAATGAAAAACCTATAGCAGTGAAGGTATTCAATCTTGAACGGTTTGGAGCTTTAGAGCTTTATTGCAGAATGCGAAGTGCTAAGGAAAACCAACATCGAAATCTTCTCAAGATAATCACCGCTTGCTCAAGCATAAGTTTTGAAGGTAGTGATTTTAAAGCTCTTGTTTATGAGTTTATGCAAAATGGGAGCTTAGAAAGTTGGCTGCATCCAAGTGAAAATACAACAAGGAAGTTAAACTTCACACAAAGGCTTAACATAGCTATCAATGTTGTCTTTGCGTTGGAGTATCTTCACCACCATTGCGAAACACCGATCATTCATTGTGATTTGAAGCCGAGCAATGTTCTCTTAAACGAGGACATGATTGCTCATGTGGGGGATTTTGGTTTGGCCAAGTTCCTTGAAATAGACATAAGTAATCCTATTGAAGGCAGTCCAATTCATTGCAATCAAAGGTTCCATAGGATACATTGCACCTGGTAAGAAGTTCATCTATGTCTTTAGGCTTTTGTTTTAGTATGATGTACTTGACTTGTTAAAAAGAAAATTTTGATCTCAAAAGAAAAATAACTCGTTTTTTATTATCCCCTCATAATATGTGCAGAATATGGGATGGGGAACCGGTATCAGCACAGGGAGATATTTATAGCTTTGGAATACTGCTCGAAATGTTGACAGGGAAGAGACCAACTGATGAGATGTTTAAAGATGGCCTAAACCTCCACAGTTTCTGTAAAATGGCATTACCTGACAGAGTGATGGACATTACAGACCTGCGAATGCTGATATTTGAAGAAGATCTAAATGATAGGATGAAAGCTCAAATGGGAGAATGTTTGATTTCACTAGTAAGGATCGGAGTTGCTTGCTCAACAGAAACACCCAGTGAACGAATGGACATAAGTGAGATAGTGATGGAGTTGAATGCTATCAAGCAAGGCTTTCCTGGTTCGGGCATTCATCAAGAGACGTGCAAGGATGCAACTAGCTGGGCAAGGAACTTCTCAGCGAAATAATGTTTGAATTAAACCTCTCATTGTGTTAAATAAGAGTCTGTTTTGTCCATGAAAACTGAACTAGTATATTTGTTGTGTTTGTTGCCTTGAGTTATCAACAGAGAGCCAAACTCTTTCACAGAGCAGCCACAGACAAGCGCTTGAATTACTTGTTTTAAAGTCTTGTTAACTATTATACTGCACTTGTTTAAGAAATTGTTTTAGTTTTTTTGCCTTAGTTGGCAGTTTGTTAATGCAATTCTCAAATCATTTTCTATAGACATCTGTTTCACTTATGCATACACCAGCAAGGATAGCTCGAGTCTTAGCATGATTAATATAATTTAATTTATTTAGTCAGAAAATTGATAAAGATCAGACTGGAAGAATTTAACAGAATGAAGAATGAAAAGATGATTAAGTTTGCACACTAGTAATTTCATTGTGCTTCAAATGAGCTCAGTCATATACATTACCTAAAAGTCATAGGAAGAGAAATGAAGCGCTGTACTTTGAAATCCAACAAAAAAAAAACATCTTCCATTCATATAGATTGCAACCTAAAAGAAGAAAAAGGAAATCCAAGTTCCTGTCAAAGATCACTGAAGAAAATGGAACACAATACAGGAATATCTTCATATGCGTTTGAAAGTTTCATGGTTTAGCAATAAATGGGTTGTCGTACAGAGAAAGAAAGGAAGTTTTGTTGCAAAGTGAATGAGGTAGAATCATGCTATTATAAATTAACAACATTCTCTCTCAAAAATCTCAACATCTGGGTAGTTTTTGCTTTTAAAAATGAGACAAACTGCAGTTCTCTGCATGCTTTTAAAACTTATAAGAACAACTTCAAATGAAGAATCCCACCTTCCCTAGGACATTTCTCACTAGCAGAAGTGATGCTGGAAGGAAGCATTTCTGAAGGGCTTATTGACCACATTGCAATTGTTTCTGTTAACAGGTTAATTCCCTTCTGATATAAGTTTCAATTTTAACAACCTCTAATCTAATAACTCGGATTGAGACAGGTAGCATTGCAATCTCATCAACAAATAACTGATACCTCCAACTTTCATAGATAAAAATAGGAACATGCTATGATTGATTTCGATTAGATAAAGTTCTTTTTATATTTGTTATTAACTTATTGTCTCTTCACTAAAAGAATTGAGGGCATCTCTTTGGATATGTCCAACATAAGATATATATACTTGAAATCTCATTCTTTTACAAAGATGTAGAAGTTGAAACTTTTGAAATTCCATTTTTCACATTATGGAGATAAAAATAAAGTGCATGTTTTGGAAGGCCTAGAATCTGTTTTCACTAAGCTAAGGTATCTCTATTGGCATGGATGTCCGTTCAAATCTTTGACATCAAATTTTCATCTGATCATGTTGTTGCAGTTTATATGCCTCAGAGTAACATTGAACAGCCTTGGGATGATGTCCAGGTATATGCTTCTAATTTTTGGCCAATCTTTATTGTATATAAATTTTCATCTGGAGATGCCAATCTTGTTTCATTTATGTCAGAGAACAATTGATTAGTGCACATGTATAAATGTGCGCAGTTGTACATCACTGGAGGCCTTATCAGGCTTATCAACTCTGCCCATACTAAAGTCTCGGCGGGCACTGTCTTTTAACTTCATCAATTGTTTCGAATTGGATTGGAATGCACTCGAAGACATTCTGAAAGATGCAAGACACTTTGTACTGGAAGCTTCATGTGAAGATTACAGTAAGGTCTATCCCACTCTCCAATATAATGTTGAGTTGCTTCTTTCTTTCCTTCTCAAAACAACTTCATATCATATTCAGTAATGTACCAAAATGACCATTTTATGGTACAGGAATGTGATGATACCAAGTGCTTGCAATTAATCAAGGTAAATGAAATGCTTCTAGGCACACCAGCGGCCTTTAATCTAATAAAATCTATCTCTTATAAAGAAAATGTTCTTTGTATGGGTCTGTCACTTGGATTGGAGCATTTTATTGTATATTCATACTCTATATTCTCTCCATCTTTCCAATACAATTTGTGTGGCAATGATGTTAAAAGAGATCATACATTAGTTCAAGGATGATTGTAAGATCAAAATGTAATATTGATGGTTGAAAAAGAAAAAAAAATTCAAGTCTCTTTGGGAAAAAAGGCAAAAAATTCAAGTCTCTTTGGGAAAAAAGGCCTTGGTCTTTATTTATTATCTCTACTTACATGGTTGTTGATCTTGTGGATTGTAGGAATCGAAGTGTCAACTTTCTACTGTCTAACTTCATGTCGAGGAATCCTTTCTGCAAAATGAAATGTCGGAAGATGTGTGTCTTTGCGTTTCTGCCATATGTATCTTGATTTCTCATCTTGAAATTCTCTGTTGTATTGATGTTGGATTGCTGTAGACAATTCTACTCTTCTTTTAGTTACCTTGTGCATCTTCTCCTTTGTATACCGGGCAGCAGCATCGTTAAAGAAGGAAACTAAAATTCTTTATTATTTGAAAGAGCAGCATTTTCTTTAAAGTTTTTACCATTCATGGTTCCTTACCCTGTGCCCTATAGGCTTCATAGTGATGCAGCAAAAGGTTAGCTGAACATTACACACTTGTCTCCTTAGAAATGTCTACATCAAGAGGAAATAAGGTACATAGGCACTGTCACCACTAATACATGAGCATTTTTTCTGTTTTCCATCGCAACTACTGATAGAAGAAATTGCTTATATCAACTATATTGGAGGTGGCTTTGAAAATAGCCGCATTTTAGTAAATACGTTGTGGTGGACAAAGCAAGAGCAATTTAACATTGCCTAAAGCTGCCAGTAGTTTTATTTCAGAAAGTGCCTTGATGAAAATAAGTATTACCTGTTAGAAAATGGTCTTGGGTCTAACTCATTCACAAAAGCTAGCTCATGAATGAAGGTTTACTTTTACCTTATAAACCATTACAAAATTCACTTCTTACAAAACTAGTTCATGAGTGGAGATTTATTCTTATCTTATAACCAATACAAAATTCACTTCTTCAAACAAATAGGGAATATCTAATGCCCTTTCACTTCTTCAATCAATGTAAGACCACTTCTTCAAACAATATGGGAATATCTAACACCCTTTCACTTCTTCAATTAATGTGAGACTATCTATCATCCTCCCTCATGCGTAAAGTGCCCACTCGGTAGCATCTACACTCATGCAACTGAGTTTGGACCATGCAACATAGATAAAGCCTAACCCAAGCCTGATACCATTTCAGAAAAGGGTCTTGGGTCTAACTCCACCACAAAAGTTAACTAATGAGTGGAGATTTACCCTCACCTTATAAATCAATACAAATTCATTTCTTCAACCAATGTGAGACTATCTAACGCTACCGAATGGAAATACTCACAATTTGTCCTACATTAGAAGAGAAACAAAGAGTAAATTTGCATTGTATAGCATGCCTGCTTCCAAACTTCATCAAACATACATGTCAAATATTATGTAATTCTTTTCTTGTGCCTAACAGATTTAAACTCGTGTGGTGAAGGTAGAGACAGATGGTTGATTAGAGAATGCTAATGGCCTTATGGACAAGCAGTCAGGTAAAATTGTATAAATAATGTTTTCAAGACCGCTAATTGTTGTTTCACTACTGAATTATTGCAATCAACTAATTTGTTTACTCATCTGATGCATTTTATCGTCAAGAAGAATGGAAAACTGAAGTTTCTGGCTGATATTGTCCTTGGACTCAAGATTCTCGACGACAAGCACATTTGTGTAAGTTGGCATTTATTTTATAATGATCAAACATCTGAAGAGCTCTACATCCATGCCATGAAGCAACTCTTCAACAAAGGAGTTTAAGTTAGTGCTGGAAGAATTCCTAGCTTAGTCACAATTGAAGGTTGTAAGTAACATAGAAGTAATGTTGCCTACCCTTATGGCCATATTGGAACAATAACGAAGGTTCAAAATTAATGACTCCAAAATCACTAATAATATGAGGAACGATGGTACGTCAATGCCTTACATTTAGGTTGGAGAAAATATACAGATCTCTTTCGAAATATTATGAGATTTGTGTTGGGAAAATTCGCCTCCCAAAATCTCTTCTTATAAAAAACCCTACCTTCTGTAAGAATATCATAAATAATAGAGAAATAAAATAGAAAATAATAACAATCACCACAACATAAGAATTTACATGGAAAACTCCAAATCAGAAGAAAAAACCACGGCCCTCAGAAAGAAATTATTATGTGAAAAATTATTACAATCACATAGACTATCTCTCACATCCCACGACCCCAATATACCCGCACTCTCCAAAGCATACATCAACTCACACCTTCCTACACATTCTAAGATAATAAGAACAAGAAAAGAATTTAAGTAGAGTCAAAAACAATGCTTAAAGTGTCTTTGATTGGGCGATTCGAAACCAAAACCTTGAGCTCCTTTTAGCCTTCAAAACCCATTCTTCTTTGTTTTGTTTCAGATGTGGGATTCACTCTATTTTTATTTTTGCCTTTTGTTTTCGATGTGGGATTGGCTCAACTTTTATTGTTGCCAATTTCCTAACAAACTCCACCTTGGCAAAATAAAAGAAACATCCACTATAATTTCAGTGCAATCATTGTCTATACCGATAATCATAATTCTCAACCCATAGAACTATCATACTCCACACTAAAAGAGCACACTCACTTAGAATTAACACATTCCAAGAATTTCACTTTGGCACATGTCGAAAAACGTGCTGAAACTTTATGGTGCAACTTCCACATTTGGTTTACCGGAAGTTCATCAACCATCGACATACATTCTACCA